>CAWUDS030001340.1:20000-72500 GCA_963859935.3 Lathyrus sativus | reverse complement strand
GCACACGCACGCGTGCACACACATACACACACGCATGCATACAAACACATTCTCTCTCTCTTTAACACACACACAAACACGTGCGCACATACACACGTGTGCGCACACACGCACACACACAAACGCAGACAGACACACACGCACAGACACACGCGCGTGCACATACGCACACACACGAACACTCACACACACATGAACGCACACAAACACACGCGCGCGTACACGTGCCTGTGCACCCCCACAAACTCACACTCGCGTGCGCACACACAGACACCCACATAAACAAACTTGCATGCACACACACACACATACACGCACAAACACACACACTCTCTTTCTCTCTCACACACACACTCACAAACAAGCACACGCTCGTGCACGCACACACGTACACCCATACACATGCACACACACATACACAAATACACATGCACACACACACGCGCATGCACATACACACACACACACATGCACGCACGCACACACACACACACACGCATACACATACACCCGTCTGCACACACATACTCTCTCTCTCTCTCACACACACACACGTGCGCACTTACACACACACACACACGCACACACGTCCGCGCATACACACACACAAGCGCGTGCACGTGTGCGCACACACACACACACACATACACACGCGTGCGCGCTTACTCACGCATACACGCCACAGGCACGCAAGCACTTACGTACCCAAGCACACACACACACACACACACGTGCACACACACACACACAAACACACACATGCACACACGTACGCACTCACGCACACACCAACTCAAACACAGGCGTGCACATGCATACACGCGCACACACGCGCATGCACAGATACACGCGTGTGCACAAATACACGCGCATGCACACAAACACACCCACACCCACACACACACGCGTGCGTGCGCACACTCTCTCTCTCTTTCTCACACACAAACACACACGTGAGCGCATACACGCACACTCACACGCACACACGCATGCACGCACGCACGCACGCACTCATACACACACACGCGCACGCACACATACACGCGTATGCACTTACGAACATACACACACGTGCACAGGCTCACGCACACGCAGGCAAACACACACGTGCACACACTCTCTCTCTCTCACACACACACACACATGCGCGCGCACATACAGACACATACACACATACATTCACACAGGTGCGCACACAAACATACATAAACACACACACACACACACCTGCCACCCCCCCCCCCCCACACACACACACACAAACACACGTGCACGCATACACACGCATACAGACACACACACATACACACAAACGCGCACACACACACAACCGTGCACGCACACAGACACACACACACAACCGTGTGCGTACACACACACACACAAACGCGCGCACACACAAGCACATACTTACACTTGTGCGCACACAAACACACACGCGCACGCACACACATACACACACAAGCACATACTTACACGCTTGCGTACTCACTATCTCACACACACATACACACAAACACACAAGGGCGTGCGCGCCTGCGAACACAGACACCCACACACACGTGCGCATGCACACCCATACACACACACATGCACGCACGTGCACACAGGCGTGCGTGCACACACACAAACATACACACACACAAACACACAGGCACATGCACACACACACACTCTCTCTCTCTCTCTCACGCACACACACACACACACACACACACGTGCGCACGCACACACACACACACACACACACACCCATGCGTGCGCATACATACACAGACGCGCACACACATACACACACGCATACACACACAAACACACGTGCGCACACGCACACATACATACAAATACGCGCACACACACAAACAAACACGCACGCACGCCCACACACACACACACACACGCATGCACACACACACACACACTCTCTCTCTCACACACACACAAACACGTGCGCACACTCGCACATACACAAACGCGGGCAGACACACACGCACACACACGCGCGTGCACATACACACACACACACCCGAACATGCATACACACACACGAACACACACAAACACACGCGCGCGTACACGCTTCCGTACACCCCCACACACTCACACTCGCGTGCGCACACGCAGATACCCACATACACAAACGCTCGTGCACACACGCACACACACACACATATACACACACACACGTGTTCTCACACACGTGTGCTCACACACTCTCTTTCTCTCTCACACACACTCACAAACAAGCGCACGCTCGTGCACGTACAGACGTACACCCACACACATGCGCGCGTACACACACACCCACATGCAAACACACACACGCGTGCACATATACACACACACACATGCACGCACACATACGCACGCACGCATATACATACACCCGTGTGCACACACATACTCTCTCTCTCTCTCTGCCACAAACACGCGTGCGCGCTCACACCCACACACACTCGTGCACACACACACATACGTACGCAAGTACACTCACACACACATGCACACACGCACACACAAACACACACACACACACACACGTGCGCACACTCTCTCTCTCACACACACACACACGTGCGCACACACACATGCAAAGACACAAACACGCGCGCGCACGCGTGTGCTCTCTCACACACTCACGCTCGTGCACACACACACATACACAAACACACACGCACACCCACGTAGGCACACACAAGCGCACACGCACACGCACACACGCACACACAAACACGTGTGCACACACATACACGCACTCTCTCTCACACAGACACACACACTCTCTCTCTCTCACACACACACACACAAACACGTGCTCCCACACACACACGCGCGTGCGCCCACACGCACACACACAAACACCGACAGACATACACACACAAACACACGCGCGTGCACACGCGCACACACACGCACGAACACGCACGTACGCACACACGCACACACACGCATACAAACAAACACACGCGCGCGTACATACTCACACACATACACATACATATATGCATACACACATACACACACACACGTACACACACATGTGCACGCACACACACACACACACGCACACCCACACACACACGCACATGCACATACACACACACACACACTCACACACACACACATTCATGCACACACATACATCCGTGTGCACACATACACACACACACAAGCGCGTGCACCTGCACACACACATACACACGCGTGCACGCTTACACACATACACAAACGCACACACACACTCCCACACGCATGCAAGCACTTACGCACCTGCACACACACACACACACATACACACACACATAAATACATGCACGCACGCACACACCCACACACACAGGCGCGCGCATGCGCTCACGTACACCCGCGTGCACACAAACACACACACACACACACACCCATTCACACACGCGCGCGTGCACACACACTCTCTTTCTCTCTCTATCAAACACACACAAACGTTCACGCACACACGCGCACACACACACGCACACACGCACATACGCACACACACACAGACGCATGCATGTACGCACACACACGCACGCACACATACACGCGTGTGCACTTACACACACACGCGGACGCACGCGCACACACTCTCTCTCTCTCTCTCACACACACACACACACGTGCGCACAAACACACACGTGCAAACACGTGCGTGCATACACATTCACACACGTGCACATACAAACATACATATACACACAAACACACCCGCGCGCCCATACACACACACATGTGCGCGCACACTCACACACACGGAAACACTTGCACGCACACACACGCGCGCGCGTCCATAGACCCACACACACACACACGCACACACAAAAACGTGCGTGCACACACACACACACGTACGCACGCTCGCACGCATACTTACATACACACGCATACACACACACATGCACACACACACACACACACAAGCGCATGAGCATACTGTCTCTCTCTCTCACACACACACACACATGCATACACATACATAAACGTGCGTGCACACAAACACACAAATCCACACACACAAACGCACAAACACACGGGCTGCACACACACAAACATGCGTGCACACACACACACACACAAACGTGCGCGCACGCACACACACACACACACACAAATGCGCACACATACACAAACGCGCACACACACACACACATACTTACACCCGTACACACACACAAACACACCCACACACACACGCATACACCCACACGCATGCGTACACACTATCTCTCTCACACACACACACACGTGGTCGTGCACACACACACACACACACACACACAGGCACGCACGCACGCACACACTCACACACACGCACATACACGCAGATGCACACACACACATACACACACACGCAGGCACGCACACATACACGCACACCCACACTTACACACACTCACACACACACACATGTACGTGCACACTCACAAACACACATATACACACACATGCACAAGCGCACACACACTCTCTCTCTTACGCCCACACACACGCACACACACACACACACACACACACTTACACACCCATGCGTGCACATATACACATACACGCACAAACACACACACACACACACACACACACACACACATACATACACACACGCACACACACACACACGCACATACACACGTACGTGTACACACACATACGCGCGTGCAGACGCACACATCCGTGCATACACGTACAATCAAACACACGCACACACACGTGCGCGCACACACATACACACACGCATGCACACACACACGCGCACACACACACATACACACACATGTGAGCACGCACACACACGCGCGCGTGCGCCTACACGCATACACACACACACACACACACACACGTATGCACTCACGCACGCACGCACGCGTACACACACACACGTACGCACGCATGCACACACTTACACACACACACAGACACACGTGCACACACAAACAGACACGCGCGAGCGCGCGCCCCACGCCTACAAACACATGCACGTGTGCGCACACACATACACACGTAGGCACGCAAGTTCGCACGCAAATACAGGCACACGCAAACACACACACGCATGCACCCGGGAACGCACGCACGCGTGCACCCACATACATACATACACGTGCGCGCATACACACATACACAAACAAGCGCGCGCACGCACACACTCACACACACATTCGTGCACACACACACATGCACGCAAACAGACACGCACACACACGCACACACAAACACACACATACGCATGCGCACTCTCTCTCTCTCTCACACACACACACACATACACACATACACACGTGCGCACACACACATACACACATGCACACACACACACACACGTGCACACACACACATACACACACGCACGTACACACACACACAAACACACGTGCACACACGCACACATACATACACACGCGCACACACACACACACGCACGCACGCACGCACGCGCGCACTCACACACGCACAGGCATGCACACCCACACACACTCTCTCTCTCTTTCACACACACAAACACGTGCACACACACACGTGTGCGCATACACGCACACACACAAACGCGGACAGATACACACGCACACACACGCGCGCGTGCTCATACCCACACACACACGTGTGCGCATACACGCACACACACAAAGGCGGACAGATACACACGCACACACACGCGCACGTGCACATACACACACACACGAACACTCACACACACACGAACGCACACAACCACACGCACGCGTACACGCGCCCATGCACCCCCACACATTCACACTCGCGTGGGCACACACAGACACCCACACACACAAACGTGCGTGCACACACACACACATACACGCACATACACACACACAAGTGTGCTCACACACACTCTCTTTCTCTCTCACACACACACTCACAAACAAGTGCACGCTCGTGCACGCGTGTTGCACCCCAAAATTTGACCAACATTTATTCATCCATCAAGTGTTTGAAGTTTGATACCTTCATCAGAAAGTTCAAGAGATCCTCAGAGGAATTGGTTGAAACCAAGGTTGTGTGCTTCATAGCTTGAGAGTTGTGGGAACTCCTCAGATGATTCTGAGACTTTGAGAATGAACTTGAGGCTTTGAGAAAGCTCATGATATGTCTTGAAAGTCATCATGAAGCCCAGAGAGGTCATCATGCAAGAATTCAGAAGATTCAACCATGAATGGTGGAATTAGGGTTTTGACTGAGTCAATCCTAGGTCAGCTAAAGATTTGGAGAAGGTTGAGACCTAATCCAAGGGCCATGAGATCATGGAATGATGTATGGATATGTTATAAAGATGATTCCTAGACCAACTAATCATGATTGAGGAGTTTGAGAAGTTTTGAGTTAGGGTTTCTGAGGATTGTCAGTGAAAAAACCCTAATTTGATCCCTATCTTCCAGGCAGTTTTATCTCAAGATGTGATTGATATCTCATCTTCCCCATAACATGAATGTTGTATAGCTTATTCTTAGCTTTAATTTGGGTGGTAGAAGTCCTTGATAGGATGTGCATAGCTCAAGTTATGGTTTTGACAAATTACAGGTCATCTGAGGTGTGTGAATCTGGGTCCTTGAAAGTCACCCAACTTGCAGACAACTTTTGCCCTAGTAGGATGATTCCTAGGATCTCTTGGTCAACATTAATGTTGAAGAGCATCTTCTTAGATTTCTAGAGAGTACTAGAAGTACTTGATAGGATTTGTAGAACTCAACTGATGGTTTGCACAAGACAGGGGTATTTTGGTCATTTGGAAGTTATAGGTCATTTTAAGCAAAGGCCATATCTCCTATTTCCAAGCCTCAAATGAAAAAACTCAAAACATCAAAGTTGTTCAAAATGGGATTTTAAGCCTAGAAAAGAGGTCATGAGTTATTGAAAAAGCTTGTAGCAAGGATTTTCAAGATTGGGTAAAAATGACCTAAAAATGTCTTATAAGTTAAATGAATCCAAGTTGGAAATTGGTTTGGGAGATCCACAAATCCAAAATAGGTCATCCAATATGTCATTTTGAATTCAAACATCATTTTAAAAACAATGGTTCAAGTAGATTTTTGATTTGAAGCTTAAAAATGGAGGTTGCTTTGTAATTTTGATTCTTGCATCATAAAGCAACTTGCAAATCTTCACATAAGGCAAAACCAAGCTTGTTTTTCACTCATCCAATCTCAATATCTCATGTAAGGAGTTTTTGACACAAAATTAAGAAGTCTTAATGCATGAAATGAGATGATGCAATATATCACTACATGAGACTTTCCATGGTATTCTAGCTCTTTCTAGGAGGTTCTAGAGTCTTCCATGGATGGTTATATATTGAGTAGATCACAATGAAGGGGAGTTTTGGTGAAAGTTGGTGAATCCATTGGAGAGAGTGAAAGAGAAAGTGCCATTTCAAGATTTCTTCAAAATCAAGCAAGCTCCTATTTCTTCATCCACAAGCTTTCTCCTTCAAGATTCTTGCAAACAGAAAGATATCCACCATTGGAGGAGCATTTGGAGGAGATTACAAGTCTTGAATCAAGCCCTAACATCAATCACCATCACCATTTGACAGGTTGGTAACTTCCCCCATAGATCCTTAATTATGTACATTCTGTCAGAATTCTAGGTAAGAAGTTAACATGCTAGGTTAGAGGAAGGTTTTCTGAGAGTTAGAGGAAGATCCATGAGGTTCCATGGCAGGTCACCTTTTCTTTAATTTCCAAGAACGAGATGTGTAGGGAGTATTAATGGATGTGTGATAGCACAGAATGATGAGGGTGGCATAAAGAGCAGGTTTGGATCATTAGGTTTGAGTTTAATTAAGGTTGATCACAGAGAAAAATGGTGGAACCCTAGTTTTCGTGCATTCTGTTTGCGAATTCTAGGGAGCTTCAGGAGAAACTATTGGTTCCATTGTATTCTTGGAGAAAAATGGAGCATCTTTGCTCTTGGAATCTTTTAATTTCATTAAGCATGGAGAGAGAACGAGAGACTGGAAATCTCGTGCATGGATTCTGCAAGACCTGCAAACCCTAAGTCCTTTGGGGACGATGGCCTTCGACCGTAGGATCTGTCCAGCTTAATTGACTTAATCATCCAATCTAACGGCTCCAGTTTAATTCAGGAAACGGAGGGAAAAATTAGAAAGTAAAACGCGTCGTTTTACTAAAAGGTGAAGTCTGGGCCCAACAAACCAGTGCTATTCACACCCTACCCAGAAGCCCAATCCACAAATGAACTAAAACCGCTTACTTAATGCACCGTTCGTTTTCCAGTTTTCTGTTGATTTTTCATTTTGATTTTCTGAACGCGTGGGCCTAAGCTCAGTTTCTATTCGCACCCCTGGTACTGGCCCATCTAATAAAGTGAACTGGGCGCAGTTGTGTTTGACACCCCCTCCCCTTTAATTCATTTTCTTTTAATTTTTTTAATTTCTTTTATTGTTTGCATATTAAAAAAATCATATAAAAATGAAAAATGATTATTTTTTAATGATTGTTTTTCCTATATGTTCATAATCATGTCTAGAAGAATATCAATAAATAAAATTGGCATTTTATTTTCTTTTAATATTTTTAGTATATTTTTCATTTAAATAGCTTTTTATATGGTTTAGTCTGATACTCCATTTTGTGGAATTTCTTTTAGGACCTTACCTTAGTCTTTTAAGTTCATTCTTTTTGGTGTGATTAGATATTGAATCGTAGTTCCCCATAGGATTTAATTCATGATTTTTAGATTAAAATTTGATTAGTTTAATTAGGCCAGCATTAGAGTATCATAATTAGGGTTTAGGTTATGCATAGGAGAAATAATTCATTTTCTTTGGAGAGCTTTGTCTTGATTTTTGGGTATGGGCATGCATGGATGTTATGGGTAGATGTTATAGACCCTTGTGAATAATTATTAGAATTTTCCCCCTTGCTTTAGTATTTTTAGGTATTTTCTGAAGTAGGACTGGTTGTATTGGCTGTCTGTGTGATATTTGTCTGTCTCTGGGGTTATTTTTGGGAGTTTGTTGTGGAGTTTGGTTTGTTTTGAAGACCTTGTTGAAGGAGCATGATGAAGGAGAAGATTGAAGATCAAGACCCAGAGACCCAGAGTTTGGAGCTTGTTCCCTGTCTGTGAGGTTTGAGGTCCTGAAGTTTGAGGGAAATTCATGGTACTTTCCTGAGGAAGACACTATGAATGACTTTCATTCTTTCTTCTCACCTCTTTCTTAAGTATCCAATGATGTTGGAGCCAACATGTGAGTTTAATTTCTCCTGAGGAGAAATGTAAACTGATCACAGTTGTTGAGCCACATGGGATACAACTCCTAAGTGGAAGCCTCCTAGTACTTTCCTGAGGAAGGTCCTATGGGTCTATTCACTTAGTTCCCTTAGTTCATGTAGGATTTCTCAAGTATCCAATGATGTTGGAGCCAACATGTGAGTTTAATTTCTCCTGAGGAGGAAGGTAAACTGATCACAGTTGTTGAGCCACATGGGATACAACTCCTAAGTGGAAGCCTCCTAGTACTTTCCTGAGGAAGGTCCTATGGGTCTATTCACTTAGTTCCACTAGTTCAGGTAGGATTTCTTAAGTATCTAGTGATGTTGGAGCCTTCATGTGAGTTTAATTTCTCCTGAGGAGGAATGTAAACTAATCACAGTTGTTGAGCCACATAGGGTACGATTCCTGAGTACAAGCCTCCTAGTGCTTTCCTGAGGAAGACACTATGAGTCTGCCTACTTAGCTCCCTTTCTTTGGTAAGCTTGCTTTGAAGCTTGAAGACCGGGATTGATTTCTCTTGTGTAGGGTTTTGCTTTAGGGCTTTGCTTAGATCTGATTAGGGTTCTGTTTTAAGGTTAGGATTAGAGCTTAGATGTGAATGATTTCTTTCTCAAGCATGTGGTTTGTTTGCCTGATGGCTCTTCATTTCTTTTATCTGTATGATTGCAGTTTACTGTTTATTGCTTGATAGCATGTTGTTTATTTTTCAGTATGATTACTGTTATTTCATGACTGGCTTGAGGTTGAGATGAGCTTGTGGAGGCTGAAGCCCCACACACATTTCCTCCCTCACATGCATTGCATGCATTTTACTGTTAAGCTGATGCTTTGTCTGTTTTGGTGTATCATTGACATAATCCCTTAGGACTCTCATTTCCTTTGATAAGGATTTGATGATAGACTTTTAGGTTGAAACCTATGCATGACAACATCTAGGAGTTCCCTGTTCAAACCTCAACCATAGGATGAATCCATGGCATGACAACAGTAGGACTTGATAGTCTCCCTCCTAGTTGGGCCTGTTCTCTTCTCATCTCAAAACAGTTTAAGATACAGTAATCATGAATGATTTCTTTCGTACGTTACGAGCCTTAAGCTATCTGAGAGAGGATTGTGGGAGATTTTCTTTTCCACAGTCTGGATGTTTAGTATGGTACCCTTTGGGTGACATGCGACGCATTCACTCTCAGGTCATAGTCTCTAGTGCGGTTGAAATTGCAAACACAATAAAAAACACTTCTTTCAAAGCAGGAAATAAGTCGTAGTTTCCCGAACTACGTTTGCTCTGATCTTTCATACTGTGTGGAAGTACGTAGGCATTGGATGCGATATCCTAGCGAACAACCTTCAACCTTTCCCCCGCAATCCTTCGTAGGCCGAACTACGTTGACTCTGATTTCTCATTCTCTGATGAGAATACGTAGGCATAAAGTGCGACGCTTTGCCGAGTCATTTTTCTTTTTTTCTTTCAGCCAGCCTTGATAGGTAGATAGAATAAAACCAACCCATCCAAGTAAACAAACAAGCGTGGATCCCGTCGAGTACGACGGACGTGAGGGGTGCTAATACCTTCCCCTTGCGTAACCGACTCCCGAACTCGGACAATGGTTGCGATGACCTTGTCTTACCCTTTTTTTCGTTAGGTTTTTCCGATCGTTTCCTTTCCCGCTCCGAGGGATAAATAACGAAAGGTGGCAACTCTTCTGTCATGCCGGCACCTTATTTTCGCGCAAGCGACAGCTGGCGACTCTGCTGGGGATCGAACCCAGAATCTCTGGTTCTCCGGTTCCCTATGAGAGTCAATCCTAGCGCTTGTGTGTTTACTTGTTGGGTTGCATTTATTTATCGCATTTTTACTTCTCACACTTTATTTCCCGCATTTTATTTCCAGTTTGATATGATTATCTGTGCTGCTGTGGGAGAGGGAGGTTACTATGAGAGAGAAGTCGGACCTGGGCTTGAGTATACACCTAGACATAGTTGCGGAGAGTAGTAGACGAACCTGTCTGCTGAGCAGGCACAGTTCCCTACAAAATCTGCGCTCAGACGAGGTTCTTGTAGAGGTGCTCCTTTCCGGTCCTGAGGATCTGAGGGGAGTCCAGACGTGAGGATTGTCGACTCTGGAGACCGATCATTTGGAAGTCAGCTAAGTGAGGCCTCTTCATGACTTGATGATGCCACTCCTTCTGGGAATCGTATCGTCACTCATGAAAGTCTGTGACGCTGATGACCGCATAGGATGTCGTACCTTTGTCCGTGGATTAGGTCCATACCTGTGAGTGGGATTGGGTTTATTGCAGGAAACTTTGACCTCCAGACCACCTGGTTTTCTTGACAGTGGATCAGTTATGTTGGTACCAGGATTCTCAGTTGCAGAGTTGTCTGTTCTTGATAGAGCGAGTTTTCGATCAAAGGATCTTATCATCAGGGGTATGTCTGTTCTTGATAGAGCAGGTTTTGATCAGAGTATTGTCATCAGTGGTTTGTTCTTGATGGAGCAGATTTTGAGTGGGGTCTGAAGATCTCATCAGCAGATGTTGTTTGTTCTTGATAGAGCAGATTTTGAGTGGGGTCTGAAGATCTCATCAGCAGCTGTATGTTCGTTCTTGATAGAGCAGATTTTTGATTTGGAGTCTGGAGACTTCATCAGCAGATATTTCTTGATCATACACCCGGGGTCCTTATTATCAGACACTTATTCTTGACAGAGCAGAATTTTGATCTTGGTCCTATCAGATGGTTATTCTCAGCAGATCAGATCAGTGGTCTCACACCAGGGTTTTCTTCTCATCAGTGATTATGGATACAGAATCTCCACAGCAGTTACCTGGATATATCATTGCATGCCTGCATTTTGCATTAGTTTGCATGTTCATTTGCATTCCATTAACGTATGTCTGTGACAGGTACCGTTTCCCCGATCCAGGATCTCTCGCCTCCTATCGCATTATTGCAGCCTCTCTCAGAAAGACTGTTGCGTACGAGTTCTCGATCCCTGATGTGTCGGAGTTGGCTATCGCTGGTACTATGTATATATGAGATTGCTGTTTCCATGATTGGGCTCAGATTTCTACTCTTCTGGTTATTGTCAGCACTGGTACTAAGGCACTAGGATTGGGGGAAATCTCTCAAGCACACAGACACACGCATACATCTGCATGAAGCATTTACATGACGTACATTTTGTTGCTTTTCCTAACCTTTAATGTTGACAGGTTTTTCAGGTTCACAGGTTCCGAGCTGCTTCCGGTCATCAGGATTGATCAAAGACTCATTCACCGTTACTCAACTCGAGCTAATCAGACTAGGATCATGGATCAGGTGCAGTCAGATGTTCAAGAGCTCCGTGAACGGATGGATCGTTTTATGGAACTGATGCAGGTAGTCGCTAATGGTCAGGACCAGCTTCGTACTTTGGTTCAACCTTTGATCTCCAGGGTTGACAGTAATGGCATACTGCACGGCAGGGCTGTGCCTACTCCTCCTCCAGTGGATGCTCCACAGAATGTTGTTCCTGTTGCCGGGGGCAACGACAGTGCTAACGGCAATCTGATGACTAATATCGGACTCAATGCGGCAGGCGTCGGCAATGGTAGTCTGGGAGCCAATGTTAACATAGGGCCGGTCAACGGCAATGCTGGTGTCGGAAATCTGTTGGTGCCTCAACCGTGGCTTGAGGACCATCAGGATGACGTATTTTCTCAGAAAGGTGTGGAAGCGGAGTTGAATGCTGAAGCTCGCCTCCGGTTCAAGGCATTGGAAGACAAGATGAGAGACATTGAAAATCAGAATACATTGGGCGTTGATATGTCCAAGCTGGGGTTAATTGCTGATTTCAAGGTACCTCATAAGTTCAAGGTGCCTGTCTTTGAGAAGTATAAGGGTACTACTTGCCCCCGTGTCCACCTTCGATCTTATTATAGAAAGATGTCTGCCTATTCTGACGATGAGAAGTTGCTGATGCACTTCTTCCAAGATAGTCTTTCTGGTCCATCACTCGAGTGGTACATGGGCTTGGAGCCTGCTACAGTGCGCACCTGGAAGGATCTCGCTGAAGCGTTCGTCCTCCACTATCAATACAATAGCGACTTGGCTCCCAACCGAGTTCAGCTCCAGAATCTCTCACAGCGGAATAATGAAAGCTTTAAAGAGTACGCCCAGCGGTGGCGTGAATTGGCTGCTCGGGTTCAACCGCCGATGGTTGAGCGCGAGCTAGTGCAAATGTTCGTGGCTACCCTTCCTGGAATCTACTATGAAAAGCTGGTCAGTGAAATGTCTGGGATATTCTCGGCTCTCATCACTATGGGCGAGCATGTCGAGAATGGTATAAAAATCGGAAAAATCCAAGGTGAATCATCCTCAGCTGGAGGAGGTGGTAAGAAACCCTACGCTGGCAAGCGTCGAGAAGGAGATGCCAGTGCTGTCACTAATGCTCGGAGAAAGGGCAAGGGCCCTCAGCAGCAGATTGCTAGCATAAATATCCCAGCGGCTCCGCAGCAGCAGCAGCAGCAACCGCAGCAACAGAGTCAGCAGGAGTATAGGAAATATCAGAATCGGGCTCCTTTGGCAAACCGTCATTTTGAAGCGCCACCTATGTCGTATGCGCAGCTTCTGCAAACTCTGCTGCAGCTTCAGTTAGTTCAAAAGAGGACGCTGGCTCCCTTGACAGGGGCACCACCACCAGGGTATGACGCAAATGCTACTTGTGATTTCCATACTGGGGCACCAGGCCATACGATTGAGAACTGTAAAGCTTTTAAGCACAAGGTGCAGGACCTGGTAGACGCCAAGGTTATTAAATTTTTTGATAGTGTGCCCAATGTCACCAAAAACCCTATGCCTCATCATAGGGGAGGCGGAGTGAACGCCATTATCACTGAGGAGAGCGCAGACTTGCTGACTGATGTCAAAGACTTGAAGACGCCGCTTAGTTTCGTCAAAGCTAAGTTGTCGAAGAAGGGCTTCTTTCCTGGGTGCGGAGAGTTATGTATGGCTTGTGCTACACTTCCTGATGTGTGTGAGCAGCTGGTAGAAGGTATCCAAAGTCTGATGTCTGAGGGTATTTTGCAGTTCAGCCGGAGCGTTGAAAGTGTATCAGGGGAGGTTGTGCTGAAGCAGGCAGATGAAGTCGCCACCATTACTATTCCTCGTCAACCTATTACTATTTCTGCGCCCCGACCGCCTACTATCACTATTACCAGGGCCGGGCCAATCCCATTCGAGAGCACTAACGCCGTTCCATGGCATTATGGCGCCGAAGTCTATTGCAATGGTCAGAAGATAGAGCTAGAGCCGTACGGATCGACTATGCAGAATCTTGCCGGGGTCAGTGGTATTACTCGAAGCGGGAGAGTGTTTGCGCCGACAGAGGTTGTGGCAGAGAAAGTAGTCAGAGCTGATACTGTGGATAAGGGTAAAGGCAGAGCCGTCGAAGAGGTCCCTTGTGGGGCAGAAAAGGATTTGCTAGTTAAAGATGCTGAGGAGTTCATGCGGTTAATCAAGAAGAGCGACTACAAGATTGTAGATCATCTTCATCAGACTCCGTCAACGATCTCTATTCTCAACTTGTTGCTGTGTTCTGAAGCGCACCGCAACGCGTTACTGAAGGTATTGAACGCTGCCTACGTGCCGCAGGAGATATCAGTAAATCAGCTAGAAGAGGTGGTAGCCCATGTTAATGCTGGCAATGGGCTAGGTTTCACAGATTTAGAGCTGACTCCTAAAGGGAGAGATCACAACAGCGCCTTGCACGTCTCAATAGAGTGCAGAGGCACAATCATGTCGCATGTCCTAGTGGATACGGGTTCGTCGCTTAATGTGCTTCCGAAAAAGGCACTAATGAAGTTGGACACTCGTGGATTGCTTTGCACGCCCAGTGATCTGGTGGTGAAAGCCTTTGATGGAACTAAGCGCCACGTTTTCGGAGAGTTGACCCTGCCGATTCAGGTTGGTCCGGAGACTTTCAATATGGTTTTTTATATCATGGATATCATGCCTGCCTATAGTTGCCTCTTAGGTCGGCCATGGATCCATGCTGCTGGTGCCGTAACGTCCACGCTGCATCAAAAGCTCAAATATGCTGTCGGGGGAAGCATAGTAACCGTCTGTGGTGAGGAGGACATTATGGTGAGCCACTTGTCATCCTTTAAGTATGTTGAAATGGATGGCGAAATCCATGAAACTCTCTGCCAAGCATTTGAAGCCGTCAAGGTGAAAGAGGTAGCTCTCGTCGTCGTAGAGAAGCAAGAGATGAATCTCTCCTCGTTCAAAGAAGCTCGGGCCGTCGTCGAAGCCGGTTCTACCCCAGGCTGGGGGCATGTTTTGGAGATACCGATCAAGCAGGATAAGTTTGGATTAGGGTATTCCCCTGAAGCTGAAGCTTCATCTTCTTCGTCTAGCAGTTCGTCTCGTGGGAAGGGGCCGATCCTATTTACCAAAGGTGGAGTGATTTTCGAAAGCATCAACGCAGCGTCTAAGGACAGCGGGGATAGCGATTGTGATCTTGACGCCTGGATTCAGCCAAGCAAGTCGGGCGAGCGCCTCAATAATTGGACCATCAAGGAGATTATCCAGCTGACAAGTGAAGAGTAATGATTTGCTTTTTACAATCTTTTGTACAACCCTATGTCCTGCCCGGGGCATAGTGGTTTTATTGTCAGGGCCTTGTTGGATTATGTAAACGCATTTTGTTAATAAATCAAAGGCGTTTTCTTTGTACTCAAATATTGTGTTCTCTGTTATTCTTGTTTTATGTTTATTTTGAAAAACAGCAAAATGGCAACAGGGTTTGTGCTAACCTGCATATCCTTGCTTTAAACTTAACCCTTGTTATTGCAGGATCCACATAACAGATGACATCGACTCTGGACCCTCTACGGCTCACTACGATTTCGATTGCCCGATCTATCAAGCCGAGGATGAGATTGATGAAGACGAAGACCTTCCAGAAGAGTTGGCCCGCTTGTTGAGACAAGAGGAAAAGGTTATTCTGCCTCACGAGGAGGATATTGAGATCGTAAATCTGGGTTCTGAAGAGCTCGTCAGAAATGTCAGAATAGGGGTTGCATTGCAGAATGATGTCAAGCATAGACTGGTCGAGATGCTTCGAGAGTATAGTGACGTCTTTGCTTGGTCATACGAAGATATGCCCGGACTTGACACAGACATCGTGGTTCATCGCTTGCTGTTGCGAGAGGATTGCCCTCCAGTCAAGCAGAAGCTCAGGAGGACGAGACCAGATATGGCTGTAAGAATCAAAGAAGAAGTCCAGAAGCAGTTGGATGCAGGATTCCTAGCCGTTACCACTTACCCTCCGTGGGTCGCCAACATAGTGCTTGTACCGAAGAAAGACGGCAAGGTACGCATGTGCGTCGATTATCGGGATTTGAATAGGGCGAGCCCTAAGGATGATTTCCCGTTGCCTCATATCGATGTGTTGGTCGACAACACAACCCAGTTTTCCGTGTTTTCGTTCATGGATGGCTTCTCCGGTTACAATCAGATTAAGATGGCACCGGAGGACATGGAGAAAACAACGTTTATCACCCCCTGGGGAACATTTTGCTATAAGGTAATGCCCTTCGGTCTGAAGAACGCAGGGGCCACTTACCAGCGAGCAATGGTAACTTTGTTTCATGATATGATTCATCATGAGATCAAGGTCTATGTTGATGACATGATCGCAAAGTCCCAAACGGAGGAAGAGCATCTGGTCAACTTATTGAATCTTTTTGAGAGGCTCAGGAAGTTCAGGCTGAGGCTGAATCCTAACAAGTGCACTTTCGGAGTGCGGTCCGGAAAGTTATTGGGGTTTATCGTTAGTGAACGGGGTATCGAAGTCGATCCTGCGAAAATAAAAGCTATTCAAGAAATGCCAGCGCCGAAAACAGAAAAAGAAGTTCGTGGTTTCTTGGGCCGAATAAACTACATTGCAAGGTTTATCTCTCAGCTCACGGCCACTTGTGAACCGATGTTCAAGCTTTTAAAGAAAGATCAGGCGATCACTTGGAATGAGGATTGCCAGAGGGCATTCGACAAAATAAAGCAGTATCTTCAAGAACCTCCAATCTTGATACCCCCAGTGGCTGGACGGCCATTAATCATGTATCTGACGGTTCTGGAGAATAGTATGGGGTGTGTCCTCGGTCAGCACGACGAGACGGGCAGAAAAGAGCATGCCATTTACTACCTGAGTAAAAAGTTCACTGAGTGTGAATCTCGATACTCGATGCTGGAGAAGACGTGTTGTGCGTTAGCTTGGGTTGCCAAACGTCTACGACAGTATATGCTCAATCACACCACTATGCTAATTTCGAAGATGGATCCGATCAAGTACGTCTTTGAGAAGCAGGCTCTTTCGGGCAGGATTGCCAGATGGCAAATGGTGTTAACAGAATATGATATTCAGTACGTCTCCCAGAAGGCCATTAAGGGAAGCGTATTGTCTGATTACCTTGCCGAACAGCCAATCGAAGACTACCAGCCGATGAAGTTTGATTTCCCTGACGAGGATATTATGTTTCTCAAAGTGAAGGATTGCGATGAACCATTGCCCGATGAAGGGCCAGATAGGAAGTCTCAGTGGAAGTTGATATTCGACGGAGCGGTTAATTCCTATGGAAGTGGTATCGGGGCTATCATCACGACTCCTCACGGATCCCACATCCCGTTTACTGCGAGACTGACGTTTCCAGTTACCAACAATGAGGCAGAGTATGAAGCATGTATTATGGGTCTAGAAGAGGCAGTTGATTTGAGAATCAAGAATCTAGACGTATATGGTGACTCAGCGCTTGTAATCAATCAGATTAAAGGGGAGTGGGAAACTCGTCAAGCAAATTTGGTGTCGTACATGAATTATGCCAGGAGGTTACTTCCTTTCTTCGATCGGGTGGAACTCCATCATGTACCCAGGGCTGAAAATCAGATGGCTGATGCCTTAGCCACGTTGGCTTCAATGTATAAAGTCAATCTTTGGAATGAGGCTCCAAGCATTGTCCTTTCGCGTCTTGACAGACCGGCATTTGTCTTTGCAATCGAGGATGCCACCGACGGCAAGCCATGGTTCCACGACATCCAGACCTTCCTTATGACTAAGGAGTATCCTGTGGGCGCGTCAACCCAGGATAAGAAGACTCTGAGGAGGCTATCTGGAAACTTTTATCTCAATCCTGATGGAGTGTTGTATAAGCGAAACCACGATCTCATGCTACTCAGATGTGTAGATGAGAAAGAGGCGAGTATGCTCATGGAAGAAGTCCATGAGGGCACATTTGGTACGCACGCCGGCGGGCACGCTATGACGAGAAAGATCCTGAGAGCAGGATATTACTGGCTGACTATGGAGTCGGATTGCTCCAGATTCGCGAAGAAATGTCATAAATGCCAGATTTATGCTGACAAAGTTCATGTGCCGCCGTGCCCATTGAATGTCATGTCCTCCCCTTGGCCGTTCTCCATGTGGGGCATCGACATGATAGGCAAGATCGAGCCCACTGCATCCAATGGTCATCGTTTCATTCTGGTAGCTATCGACTACTTCACCAAGTGGGTGGAGGCAGCCTCGTACGCTAATGTGACCAAGCAGGTGGTAGTTAAATTCATAAAGAGGGACATCATCTGTCGTTATGGAGTTCCCGAGCGGATCATTACTGATAATGGTTCGAATTTGAATAACAAGATGATGAAGGAGCTGTGCTAGAGCTTCAAGATTGAACACCATAACTCATCTCCTTACCGGCCGAAGATGAATGGCGCCGTCGAAGCCGCCAACAAGAACATAAAGAAGATTGTTCAGAAGATGGTTGTGACGTACAAAAATTGGCACGAGATGTTGCTGTTTGCTTTGCACGGTTATCGTACGATGGTGCGTACGTCGACCGGGGCAACTCCTTTCTCCTTGGTGTACGGTATGGAAGTTGTCCTACCGCTAGAAGTGGAGATTCCTTCTTTGCGAGTTTTGGTTGATGTGAAACTCGACGAGGCAGAATGGATTACGAATCGTTTGAACCAACTCAGCCTGATGGACGAGAAGAGGTTAGCATCGATTGCATTTGGTCGCCTGTACCAGAGCCGAATGAAGAAAGCTTATGATAAGAAGGTGCGTCCTAGAAGCTTTCAGACGGGTGATCTCGTCCTGAAGAAGATTCTTCCGCCACACTCCGATCACCGGGGCAAGTGGACTCCGAATTACAAAGGGCCGTATGTCGTCAGCAAGGTCTTCTCAGGAGGAGCTTTGTTGTTATCCACGATGGATGGTGAAGATTTTGCATCCCCGGTGAACGCGGACGCAGTTAAAAAATACTTTGCTTGAAAGAGACCCGCTGGACAAAAAAGAAAGAGTCCAGGCAAAAAAGGGGCATCCCGGCGAACCAAAAACAGAATAAAAGGTTCGGGCAAAAATTAGGGATATATTGAAAAAATGTACACCCGCGAAGTCGAAAACCTACACTGGGTGGCTTCGGCAAAAAAGGGTATCCCGGTGAACTGAAAACCCGTAAAGGGCGGTTCACGCAAAAGTTAGGGATTTGAATAAGCAAATGACTGCGTTCCGCGCGTGGACTTTCATTGTTAGTGGTTTGGAGGACCTGAGGGCCGTTGATCTCAATCAAATCTCTTCCGAAGCTGAAGCGTCGGAGAAGTATCGAAGCCGAGTGGGTCTTAGAGGGATCAACTCATGGTGTTCGTCTACGCCTCGTTGCCGACATTTGTATATACTGATGTATATTTATGTTTTATTTTTGCGCGGCTTCCTCATTCCAGGAGCTTGCCTCTGTTGTAAAACATTTCTTGCCCATTCAGGGGTTCGTCATCAATAAAATGCATATTATTCAGCAATTCTGCTTGCCCGTTTAGCATTTATCTGTTTTGTTTGCGAATGAAAACGCCGATGTTTTTTTGATAAAATGCGCATACATATACTTACGGGCCTAGGCCCATTGATTGTTGAAGCAATTGATTACATGAATATCGTCACGAGATAATAACCTTGATAGGCCCCTTTGAGGAGGGTATCTTGTCCGTTTGTTTGTGTTGTTGCAGGTGTAGCACCTTCCAGACGGTGTGCCGTGCGCATCCCCGGGGCAGGGCGAGTCCTCCTTCTCCAGCAGTGTTCAGTGGTCTCTCCTCCGCAGAATCTGAACGCAAGATAGTGAGCATTGATATGTCTCCCCAGGCAGAGATGATTCTCTTCCCCAAGCAGACGTGTCCTGAAGGAACGTCATCTTCTCAGCTGAGTCGCGTGCCGAAGCTCGTATGCCCCCAGCACCGGGTCACAAGTGCAGATTTCATGGAAATGTTCGGGTGCCGTAGCTCGTGTTTCCCCAGTAAAGTCGCCGCAGCAGGTGCCTTCCCCATCACCGGGTCACAAGTGTAGGTCTCGTAGGAAACTGTTTGTACGCCGGAGTGTGCAGCAACTGATGGTGCTAGACTGAAGTCTCCAGCGGAATTGAGATTCCCCACCAGAGCCGTATTCTCTCCCGAGGTCGGATGATTCCCTCTTCCCCAGTAGAGTGTTGGAACAGCTGACGCTGTATTCCCCTGCAGAGTTGTACTCTCCCCCGAAGTAGAATGACTTCTTCTTCCCCAGCAGAATTGAAATTCCTCATCAAAGTCGTACTCTCCAGTGAAGTAGAATGATTTCTCCCTCCCCGGCAGAGTCCGCTAACCCCCAAGAGAGCCGAATCCTGGGAAGCAGTAAGGACCTTGAGTGGATGTTCCCTAGCAGATATTGAGCAGATGACGCTGTATCTCCCCCAGAGTCGTACTCTCACCAGCGAAGCAGAATGACTTCTCCTTCCTCAGTCGAGTTTGCAGATGTCCAAGAGAGCCGAGTCCTTGGAAGTTGATCAGATCATGATTGGTTTTTCCCCAGTGGAGTGTGGAGCAGCTGAAGTTGTTTCCCCACAGAGTTGTCATCCCAGAAGAGTAGCCGAGAAGGCCCCGCAGTTTATTCTCGCGATCGATGTCACTTTCTCGTAAAGCTTCATTCCCCTGCAGCAGTCAACGGAAGATCAATTCCCCAGACAGAGTCCGATTGATAGAGGCGTGTCCACGTTCTCCTCAGCAGGATGATTCCTCTATCTGAGTAGTGCTTTTCTCCTTGACAGGAGAGCTCCCCCTCGACATTTATTTTGCTGGCGGGATCGCATCATTGTGCATGATTGCGTGGCATTTAGCATAGACGCATAGCATTTCCACCATGTGGGGCATGGCACAGAATCATATGCATCACGAACATGATCTAGGTTATTATCATTCTTGTTTTACAGGTGTTCAGCCGAAGGATCAGTTGCTCAGGATGATTCCTGATATTCTCCCCAACGAGGTCGCTTTCTTAAGATGATTCTTAAGACCCCGGTGTAATCCCCACAGTCGCTCGCTCAGGATGATTTTTGAGATCCCCAGCGAAGTCTTCAGTTCAAGACGATTCTTGAATTCCTCAGCAGGGCCGTTTGCTTAAGATGATTCTTAAGACCTCAGCGCAATTTCCCGAGTTGTTTGCTTAGTATGATCCTTGAGCTCCCCAGTAGCGTCCCCGGCAAGAGTTGCCCAGGAAGATTCCAGGGATCCCCAACAAAATGTTTGCTCCAGAAAGGTTATCAGTTCAAGATGATTCTTGAAGGTGCCCGACGGAGTTGTTTGTTCAAGAAGATTCCTGAAGTCTCTAGCAGCGTGATATGTTTGCTCCAACAGTGATGTCTAATCTGAAGATTGACTTTGTAAGCGCCTGAAGGCGGTATCAGAAAGTTCCTGTGGATTCAGATTTCCTTGTTGATGAATCAACGTTTGTCTGAAGACAGAGTTCAAAAGTTTGTAGATGCAACTTTTATATGCAAGGTGATCCGTGTTGGCCTGAAGACCAAGTCAGTTGTCCTGAGGTGATGATTGATTGAGATCAAATGAATAGTGTTTCTTCTGACTGAAGTCGAAGATGTTTCTCCAGCTGAAGTGGAGTTTGCCTGAAGGCAAAGTGTTTGAATCCCCGTAGAGTCATGAATGGCTCAGGATACCATTTCTCTGACTGAAGTCACAGATTTCCCAAGCTGAAGCGAAGGTGCCTAAGGGCAAGGTTATCCCCAAGGTCATGAATGACCTAGGATTCATTTTTTCGGACTGAAGGCCGAAGTATATCCCTGACTGAAGTCACGGATACTCTATAGCAGAGGCGGAGTTGCCTGAAGGCAGATCCATGTATCCTTGAAGGCCAAGGACCATTTCGTCAGACTGAAGTCGAAGATACCTCCTGCAGAGTTGCCGACAGGCAAAAGTTTACATCCTTGAAGGCCAAGGATGCTTATCTTCAGAAATACTTGAAGATTTTTTCTAGCTGAAGCTGGAAGTGGCCAGGGACCAGGGTCTCATATATCTTTGATGTTGAAGTTCTACGGTGGTCAGTATGCAGCAGTATTTGGATGTTCGTTATGGCTCTGAGGGGGAACCCCAAATCAGAGTGTGCTTGGTTGAGTCTCTCATTCCCAGCGGAGTAGTTTCAAATACGCAAGTGTACCTTTTGTTCCATTTACCAGGGGTGAACCCCATGTCAGAATTATTCAGTGTTTGTGTTCGACGGTGAGGTTGAATGTTTATTTTGACGGCGAGGTCAGATCATGTTGTGTTCGACGGCGAGGTTGAATGTTTGTTTTGACGGCGAGGTCAGATTAGGTGTTCGACGGCGAGGTTGGATGTTTGTTTTGACGGCGAGGTCAGATCATGTTTGTGTTCGACGGCGAGGTTGGATGTTTGTTTTGGCGGCGATGTCAGATTATGTTTGTTTCCGGCGGCGAGGTTGGATGTTTGGATTTGGCGGCGAGGTCAGATTATGTTTGTTCGACGGCGAGGTTGGATGTTTGTTTGACGGCGAGGTCAGACTCTTTAAATCCCCAGCAGAGACGATGTTTGAACGGCGGCGATGTCGAGTGTCTCTCAGAGTGATGTTTGTTTCCGACGGCGATGTCAGATCGGTATTTCTCCAGCTAGTTGTTGAGCAGCTAGTATTGCAGTATTCGAAGATTTGTTCCCCGCAGAGTATCATGTGCTCGTGCAGTTGGCAAATTTTCGGGTTTACCGGTATTCAATCGTCTCGCACCTTGATTGGCTGAGAGTCGTCCGCTTCTCACCCAGTCAGGTTCAAGCCGTTTGAATAGGGGCAGCTGTTGCACCCCAAAATTTGACCAACATTTATTCATCCATCAAGTGTTTGAAGTTTGATACCTTCATCAGAAAGTTCAAGAGATCCTCAGAGGAATTGGTTGAAACCAAGGTTGTGTGCTTCATAGCTTGAGAGTTGTGGGAACTCCTCAGATGATTCTGAGACTTTGAGAATGAACTTGAGGCTTTGAGAAAGCTCATGAGATGTCTTGAAAGTCATCATGAAGCCCAGAGAGGTCATCATGCAAGAATTCAGAAGATTCAACCATGAATGGTGGAATTAGGGTTTTGACTGAGTCAATCCTAGGTCAGCTGAAGATTTGGAGAAGGTTGAGACCTAATCCAAGGGCCATGAGATCATGGAATTATGTATGGAGATGTTATAAAGATGATTCCTAGACCAACTCATCATGATTGAGGAGTTTGAGAAGTTTTGAGTTAGGGTTTCTGAGGATTGTCAGTGAAAAAACCCTAATTTGATCCCTATCTTCCAGGAAGTTTTAGCTTAAGATGTGATTGATATATCATCTTCCCCACAACATGAATGTTGTAGAGCTTGTTCTTAGCTTTAATTTGAGTGGTATAAGTCCTTGATAGGATGTGCAGAGCTCAAGTTATGGTTTTGACAAATTACAGGTCATTTGAGGTGTGTGAATTTGGGTCCTTGAAAGTCACCCAACTTGCAGACAACTTTTGCCCTAGTAGGATGATTCCTATGATCTCTTGGTCAACATGAATGTTGAATAGAATATTCTTAGATTTCTATATAGTACTAGAAGTCCTTGATAGGATTTTTAGAACTCAACTGATGGTTTGAGCAAGATAGGGGTATTTTGGTCATTTGGAAGTTATAGGTCATTTTAAGCAAAGGCCATATCTCCTATTTCCAAGCCTCAAATGAAAAAACTCAAAACATCAAAGTTGTTTAAAATGGGATTTTAAGCCTAGAAAAGATGTCATGAGTTATTGAAAAAGCTTGTAGCAAGGATTTTCAAGATTGGGTAAAAATGACCTAAAAATGTCTTATAAGTTAAATGAATCCAAGTTGGAAATTGGTTTGGGAGATACACAAATGCAAAATAGGTCATCCAATATGTCATTTTGAATCCAAACATCATTTTAAAAACAATGGTTCAAGTAGATTTTTGATTTGAAGCTTAAAAATGGAGGTTGCTTTGTAATTTTGATTCTTGCATCATAAGGCAACTTGCAAATCTTCACATAAGGCAAAACCAAGCTTGTTTTTCACTCATCCAATCTCAATATCTCATGTAAGGAGTTTTTGACACAAAATTAAGAAGTCTTAATGCATGAAATGAGATGATGCAATATATCACTACATGAGACTTTCCATGGTATTCTAGCTCTTTCTAGGAGGTTCTAGAGTCTTCCATGGATGGTTATATATTGAGTAGATCACAATGAAGGGGAGTTTTGGTGAAAGTTGGTGAATCCATTGGAGAGAGTGAAAGAGAAAGTGTCATTTCAAGATTTCTTCAAAATCAAGCAAGCTCCTATTTCTTCATCCACAAGCTTTCTCCTTCAAGATTCTTGCAAACAGAAAGATATCCACCATTGGAGGAGCATCTGGAGGAGATTACAAGTCTTGAATCAAGCCCTAACATCACTCACCATCACCATTTGACAGGTTGGTAACTTCCCCCATAGATCCTTAATTATGTACATTCTGTCAGAATTCTAGGTAAGAAGTTAACATGCTAGGTTAGAGGAAGGTTTTCTGAGAGTTAGAGGAAGATCCATGAGGTTCCATGGCAGGTCACCTTTTCTTTAATTTCCAAGAACGAGTTGTGTAGGGAGTATTAATGGATGTGTGATAGCACAAAATGATGAGGGTGGCATAAAGAGCAGGTTTGGATCATTAGGTTTGAGTTTAATTAAGGTTGATCACAGAGAAAAATGGTGGAACCCTAGTTTTCGTGCATTCTGTTTGCGAATTCTAGGGAGCTTCAGGAGAAACTATTGGTTCCATTGTATTCTTGGAGAAAAATGGAGCATCTTTGCTCTTGGAATCTTTGAATTTCATTAAGCATGGAGAGAGAACGAGAGACTGGAAATCTCGTGCATGGATTCTGCAAGACCTGCAAACCCTAAGTCCTTTGGGGACGATGGCCTTCGACCGTAGGATCTGTCCAGCTTAATTGACTTAATCATCTAATCTAACGGCTCTAGTTTAATTCAGGAAACTGAGGGAAAAATTAGAAAGTAAAACGCGTCGTTTTACTAAAAGGTGAAGTCTGGGCCCAGCAAACCAGTGCTATTCACACCCTACCCAGAAGCCCAATCCACAAATGAACTAAAACCGCTTACTTAATGCACCGTTCGTTTTCCAGTTTTCTGTTGATTTTTCATTTTGATTTTCTGAACGCGTGGGCCTAAGCTTAGTTTCTATTCGCACCCCTGGTACTGGCCCATCTAATAAAGTGAACTGGGCGCAGTTGTGTTTGACACCCCCTCCCCTTTAATTCATTTTCTTTTAATTTTTTTAATTTCTTTTATTGTTTGCATATTAAAAAAATCATATAAAAATGAAAAATGATTATTTTTTAATGCTTGTTTTTCCTATATGTTCATAATCATGCCTAGAAGAATATCAATAAATAAAATTGGCATTTTATTTTCTTTTAATATTTTTAGTATATTTTTCATTTAAATAGCTTTTTATATGGTTTAGTCTGATACTCCATTTTGTGGAATTTCTTTTAGGACCTTCCCTTAGTCTTTTAAGTTCATTCTTTTTGGTGTGATTAGATATTGAATCATAGTTCCCCATAGGATTTAATTCATGATTTTTAGATTAAAATTTGATTAGTTTAATTAGGCCAGCATTAGAGTATCATAATTAGGGTTTAGGTTATGCATAGGAGAAATAATTCATTTTCTTTGGAGAGCTTTGTCTTGATTTTTGGGTATGGGCATGTATGGATGTTATGGGTAGATGTTATAGACCCTTGTGAATAATTGTTAGAATTTTCCCCCTTGCTTTAGTATTTTTAGGTATTTTCTGAAGTAGGACTGGTTGTATTGGCTGTCTGTGTGATATTTGTCTGTCTCTGGGGTTATTTTTGGGAGTTTGTTGTGGAGTTTGGTTTGTTTTGAAGACCTTGTTGAAGGAGCATGATGAAGGATAAGATTGAAGATCAAGACCCAGAGACCCAGAGTTTGGAGCTTGTTCCCTGTCTGTGAGGTTTGAGGTCCTGAAGTTTGAGGGAAATTCATGGTACTTTCCTGAGGAAGGCACTATGAATGACTTTCATTCTTTCTTCTCACCTCTTTCTTAAGTATCCAATGATGTTGGAGCCAACATGTGAGTTTAATTTCTCCTGAGGAGAAATGTAAACTGATCATAGTTGTTGAGCCACATGGGATACAACTCCTAAGTGGAAGCCTCCTAGTACTTTCCTGAGGAAGGTCCTATGGGTCTATACACTTAGTTCCCTTAGTTCATGTAGGATTTCTCAAGTATCCAATGATGTTGGAGCCAACATGTGAGTTTAATTTCTCCTGAGGAGGAAGGTAAACTGATCACAGTTGTTGAGCCACATGGGATACAACTCCTAAGTGGAAGCCTCCTAGTACTTTCCTGAGGAAGGTCCTATGGGTCTATTCACTTAGTTCCACTAGTTCAGGTAGGATTTCTTAAGTATCCAGTGATGTTGGAGCCTTCATGTGAGTTTAATTTCTCCTGAGGAGGAATGTAAACTAATCACAGTTGTTGAGCCACATAGGGTATGATTCCTGAGTACAAGCCTCCTAGTGCTTTCTTGAGGAAGACACTATGAGTCTGCCTACTTAGCTCCCTTTCTTTGGTAAGCTTGCTTTGAAGCTTGAAGACCGAGATTGATTTCTCTTGTGTAGGGTTTTGCTTTAGGGCTTTGCTTAGATCTGATTAGGGTTCTGTTTTAAGGTTAGGATTAGAGCTTAGATGTGAATGATTTCTTTCTCAAGCATGTGGTTTGTTTGCCTGATGGCTCTTCATTTCTTTTATCTGTATGATTGCAGTTTACTGTTTATTGCTTGATAGCATGTTGTTTATTTTTCAGTATGATTACTGTTATTTCATGACTGGCTTGAGGTTGAGATGAGCTTGTGGAGGCTGAAGCCCCACACACATTTCCTCCCTCACTTGCATTGCATGCATTTTACTGTTAAGCTGATGCTTTGTCTGTTTTGGTGTATCATTGACATGATCCCTTAGGACTCTCATTTCCTTTGATAAGGATTTGATGATAGACTTTTAGGTTGAAACCTATGCATGACAACATCTAGGAGTTCCCTGTTCAAACCTCAACCATAGGATGAATCCATGGCATGACAACAGTAGGACTTGATAGTCTCCCTCCTAGTTGGGCCTGTTCTCTTCTCATCTCAAAACAGTTTAAGATACAGTAATCATGAATGATTTCTTTCGTACGTTACGAGCCTTAAGCTATCTGAGAGAGGATTGTGGGAGAGTTTATTTTCCACAGTCTGGATGTTTAGTATGGTACCCTTTGGGTGACATGCGATGCATTCACTCTCAGGTCATAGTCTCTAGTGCGGTTGAAATCGCAAACACAATAAAAAACACTTCTTTCAAAGCAGGAAATAAGTCGTAGTTTCCCGAACTACGTTTGCTCTGATCTTCCATACTGTGTGGAAGTACGTAGGCATAAGATGCGATATCCTAGCGAGCAACCTTCAACCTTTCCCCCGCAATCCTTCGTAGGCCGAACTACGTTGGCTCTGATTTCTCATTCTCTGATGAGAATACGTAGGCATAAAGTGCGACGCTTTGCCGAGTCATTTTTCTTTTTTTCTTTCAGCCAGCCTTGATAGGTAGATAGAATAAAACCAACCCATCCAAGTAAACAAACAAGCGTGGATCCCGTCGAGTACGACAGACGTGAGGGGTGCTAATACCTTCCCCTTGCGTAACCGACTCCCGAACCCGGACAATGGTTGCGATGACCTTGTCTTACCCTTTTTTTCGTTAGGTTTTTCCGATTGTTTCCTTTCCCGCTCCGAGGGATAAATAACGAAAGGTGGCGACTCTTCTGTCATGCCGACACCTTATTTTCGCGCAAGCGACAACGCGCACACGTACACCCATAAACATGCGCGCGCGCACACACACACATGCACACACACACACACGCGCGCATACACATACACACACATGCACGCACACACACACATACACACACACACACACACGTGCGCACTGACACACACACACACACACGCACACACGTGCGTACATACACACACACACACGCACATATACACACACACAAACACACGCACGCACACACGTACGCTCTCACGCACACACCAACACACACACACAGGCGCGCACATGCATACACGCACACACACGCGCGTGCACAGATACACGCGTGTGCAAAAATACACGCGCGTGCACACATACACACACACACACCCAGACACACATGCGTGCGTACACACACACATTCACACAGGTGCGCACACAAACATACATAAACACACACACACACACACACACACACGCACGTGCGTGTACACACAAACAAACACACGTGCGCGCGCATACCCACGCACACAGACACAGACACACACAAACACACACACACAACCGTGCACGCACACAGACACACACAAACACACAAACGCACACACACACAACCGTGCACGCACACACACACACACACAAACGCGCGCACACACAAGCACATACTTACACCCGTGCGCACACACATACACACACACGCACACACACACACACACACACACACACAATCACATATTTACACGCATGCGTACACACTATCTCAAACACAAGGGCGCTCACGCGTGCGAAACACACACACCCACACACACGTGTGCGTGCACACCCATACACACACGCACGCACGCACGCGCACACGAAGCACACATTCACACGCACACGCACTCGCACACAGTCGTGCGTGCACACGCACAAACATACACACACATGCACATGCGCACACACTCTCTCTCTCACGCACACACACACACACACACTCATGCATGCACATACACACACAGACGCACACACACACACACACACACACACACACGCATACACACACACATACACACGCACATGAACATACACACGCGCGTGCACACATACACACCCATGCACACACGTACAATCAAACACACACACACACACACACGTGCGCGCACACACATACACACACACACACACACGTACGAACGCATAAACACACACACGCGCGCGTGCGCATACTCACACACACACACGTACGCACGCACGCACTCACGCACGCACGCACGCACGCACACAGACACACACACAAACACGCGTGCACAAACACACACGCACACACACACACACACATACTCGCGCGTGCGTGCGCATACTCTCTCTCTTTCTCTCTCACACACACACACACACAAATGCGCACACACACAAACAAACAAACACACGCGTGTGCACACACACACAGACGTCCGTACACACACACAAACGTGCGCGCACACACACACACACAAACGTGTGGGCGCACACACACACACACACAAACACACACACACACACACGCACATGCTTACACCCGTGCGCACACACACACACACGTGCGCACGCATAAACACCAACACGCGCGCGTGCGCGCGCTCCGACACACTCACACACAAACATTCCCACACGCCCACACGCATATTCGTTCGCTCGCACGCACTCACACACACACGTGCACACACACACACACGTGCACACACACACACACACACATGCATACATAAAAGCGAGTGCATGCGCGTGCGCAAACACACACACACACACACACACACAGGCACGCACGCGCGCACGTTCGCACGCAAATACACACGCACACGCAAACACACACACACACATGCACGCACGTACACGCACGTGCACACATACACACACACACACACGTGCGCACACACACAAAAAAAGAAACATGCGAGCGCGTGCTTCACCGACATATACACGCGCGTGTGCGCTCGCACTCACACGCACACAGACACACACACGCACACGTACACACGAACCACACTTACACGCATGTGCACACACATACACACACACACACACACTCTCTCTCTCACACACACACACACATGCGCACACACACATACGCACATGCACAGACACACACACACACGCACGCGTGTACTCGCTCACACACACACACTCGTGCGTCCACACACACGTACACACACACATAAGCGCATGCTCATGCGCGCACACCCATGCCTAGACACACACACACGTGCGCACACACACACACACACACACACACATACACGCAGACACACACATGCACACACACATACACGCCATCGCGTGCACACACGCACACACAGATGCAATCACACATACACTCGTGCGCACACACACACTCTCTCTCTCAGACACACACACAAACACACGTACGCAGTTACACACACACACACACACATAAAGACACACGTGCGCAGACACACACACACACACCTATATACAAGCGTGTTCACGTGCGCGCACACACAAACACATACACATGTGCGCGCGCTTACACACACACACGCGCGCGCGCACACACACAAACACATACACATGTGTGCGTGCGCACACACAAACACATACACATGTGCGTGCGCTTCACGTGCGCGCACACACAAACACATACACATGTGCGCGCGTACACACAAACACACACACTAACATACAAGGGCTCGCGCGTTCCAACACACACACCCACATACACCTGCGCGCACAAACACACATACACACACGCAGGCACGCACACACACATTCACACACACACGCAAACACACACACGCGCGCACACACGTTCGTGAAGACACATAAACATACATACACACACATCCACACACAGATGCACGTGCGCACACTCTCTCTTACGCGCACACACACACACACATACATGTGCACGCACACACACACACACCCATGCATGCATGTACACACACACGCACATACACACATACACACTCACACACACACATACACATGCACGTGCACACACACACTCACACACGCACGCACACACACGTGCACACACACACACATACACACACACACACACGCATAAACAAACACGCGCATGCGCACTCACACTCACACACGCATACACGCACACGCACACATGCACTCATACAAAAACACACGCACGTGCGCATACACACATACACACGTACACACACATGCATTCACGCATACACACACACGCGCACAAAAGCACGTGCACACACACACGTACACACACACACATGCGCGCACACACACACACACACGTGCGCACACTCTCTCTTTCTCACTCACACACACACACACACGCACGTGCGCACACACACAAACATGCGCGCACATACACACACAAATGCACACACACACACATACGCAGAAACACACGTGCACACAAACGTACTGCACATACACACACACACGCACGCGTACACACACACACGCAGATACTTACACCCGTGTGCACACACACACACTCTCTCTCTCTCTCTCTTTCTCTCTCACACACACACACGCACACGCACACAGACACGCCCACACGCCTGTGTTTTCGCATGCAAGCACGCACACACACACACACACGCAAAAACGTGCGCGCGCGCGCACACACACACACACACAAACACAAGCACATACACACACACAAACACACGCACACACACACACACACACACGAGCGTACGCACATACACACGCACGGGCAGCCACACGCGCGTGCACGCGCACACGTACACGCATATACACATACACACATGCGCACACTCTCTCTATCACACACACACACACACAAAAGCCCACACACACACACACGTGCGTGCACACACACTCACACACATACACGCACACACACGCACCTCCAGACACACACACAAGCACGCACGCGCGCACACTCACACGCACATACACACACAAACACATACAGACACGCACACACACATACACGAAAACACAAACACGCATGCACACACACAAACGCATGCGCACACACACACCCGCGTGCGCTCACTCTCTCTCTCTCTTTCTCTCTCTCGCACACACACACAAACACGCACATGCGCACAAACTCACACACGCGTGCGACAACACCCACACACAGGCACACACACAAACGCACACACACAAAGACGCACAAACACACGCGTGTGGACAAACACACGCGCGTGCACATGCACACACACACACACACATTTACACCCTTGTCCACACTCTCACTCTCTCTCTCTCACACACACAAACACACGCACGCACGCACGCCCTCACGCGCACTCACACAGACACACACACGCGCGCCCTCACACACGCACACACACAAACGCGTGTGCGCACACATACATAAACACACAGACACAGACACACATACGCACACACACACACACGTGCGTGCGCACACACACACACTCTCTCTCACTCTCTCACACACACACGCGTACATACACAAACACGCACACGTGTGGACACACACACACGTAGGCACGCAGACACACACACACAAGCACGCATGCATGCACACATACAGACACACGCATACACACACGCACACACACACATACACACGCGCGTGGAAATACTCACACACACACACACACACACACGTGTGCACGCACACCCTTGCGCATACTCTCTCTCTCTCTCTCACACACACATACACATACACGTGCGCACGCACACAAAGACACGTGAGCGTGCGTGCGCGCACAACCACACGCGTGCGCGTACACATACTCACGTGCTCACACATACACCTGCGCGTGCGCGTGTGGTTACACCCACACGCACGCACGCACGCACATATATTCGCAAGCACGCACATATATTCGCAAGCACGCATGCGCGCGCACGCAGAAACACATGCACACACACAAACACACGCGTGTACATACACACACATACACACGTGCGCACACACATTCACACGCACACATACACATGCACGTGCACACACACGCGTGCGTACACGCAAATACACACATGCGCACACTCTCTCTATCACACACACACACACACACACGTGCACGCACACACACACACATACACGCACACACACGCACCCCCACACACACACACAAGCATGCACGCGCGCACACGCACACACACAAACACATACAGACACGCACACACACACATACACGAACACACAAACGCGCATGCACACACACACACACATGCGCGCACACACACGCGGGCGTGCGCTCACTCACTCACTCTCTCTCTCTCTCTCTCTCTCTCGCACACACACACAAATACGCACGTGCGCACAAACACACACACGCGTGTGACAATACACACACACATAGAGACACCCAAACACACGCGTGTGAACAAACACACGCGCATGCACATACACACAAACGCGCACACACACATGCACACACTACACCCTTGTGCACACTCTCACACTCTCTCTCTCTCTCTCACACACACACACGTGCGCACACAGAAAAACACATAGATGCGGACATGCGTGCGCGCAGACATGCACAAACACACGCGTGCGCGTTTACACTCACACACGTGCACGCACACACAAACACAAGCCCGCACGCCCGCATGCACACACTCACACCCACACACACACGTGCACACACACACACACATACACACAGGCGAGCACGTGCGCGCGCCCACGCGCACACACACACACAGACACGTGCACACACACTCACACGCGTGCTCACACACACATATACACAAACACACACACACACACACGTGCACTCACATACACACGCGCGCACGACCGCACACACACACGCACTCACGCACACGCGCACACACACACACACACACACACACACACACACAAGTGCACGCGTGCTCACGCACAGACACACACACACACACAAACACACAAGGGCGCGCGCGCGTGCCAACTCACACACACGCAGGCACAAATGCACACACACATCACACACGTACACACACAAGTCCGCCCACACTCACACACACACACACACGTGCACACACACAAACACACACACACACACAAACAAACACACGACCACGTGCGCGCGCCCACGCATACAAACAAATACACGCGTGCGCAGACACACACATGCGCAGGCACCCACACCCGCACGTACGCATGCAAATACATGTACACGGAAACACACACACACACACACACACACACACACGAATGCACGCGTACGCACACGCACACACATAAACACGCGTGCGCGCGTGCACACACACACACAATCGTGCACACACACACACACACCTAAACACACACACACACACACACACGTGCGTGCACACTCTCTCTCTCTCTCTCACACACACACACACACGCGTGCGCACACACACACACACGTGCGCACACACACACACACATGCGCCCACGCACATACACACGTGCACGCACACACGCACACATACATGCACACACGCATGCGCGTACACACACAAACACTCGTACGCGCACGCACACACACACGCATACACGTACACATACACACACAGATTCACACACACACACAAAAAAACATACACAAACACACACACAAACATACAAGGGCACACGCATTCCAACACACACACCCACATACACCTGCGCGCACAAACACACATACACACATACGCAGGCACGCACGCACACATTCACACACACACACACACACACACAAACACACACACGCGCGCGCACACACGTGCTTGAAGACACATAAACACACACACACACATATCCACACACAGATGTACGTGCGCACACTCTCAATTACACACACACACACATATATGTGCACACACACACACGCACACATACACATACACACTCACACACACATACACATGCACGTGCACACACACACTCACACACGCACACACACACCCGTGCACACACACACACACACACACATACACACACACACACACACACACACGCATAAACAAACACGCGCATGCGCACACACACACTCACACACGCATACGCGCACGCGCACACATATACACGCGTGCGCACACAAAAACACACGCGCGTGCGCATACACACATACACACATACACACACATGCACTCACACATACACACACACGCGCGCACAAAAGCACGTGCACACACACACGTACACACACACACACATGCGTGCACACACACACACACACACGCGCGCGCGCGCGTGCGCACACTCTCTCTTTCTCTCTCTCACACACACACACGCACGTGTGCACACACACACAAACATGTGCGCACACACACATACAAATGCACACACACACACATACGCACAAACACACGTGCACATAAACGTACGTGCACATACACACACACACGCACGCGCGCACACACACACACACACATATACTTACACTCGTGCGCACACACACAGACTCTCTCTCTCTCTCTCTCTCTCTCTCTCTCTCTCTCTCTCTCTCTCTTCTCACACACACACACACACGCACGCTTGCACGCACGTGCACATACACACACACACGCACGCCCGCACGCACGTATTTTCGCATGCAAGCACAAACACACACACATGCAAAAACGTGCGCGCGCACACGCACAAACACATGCGTGCACATACACACACACACAAACACACACACACATACATACACACACGAGTGCACACACATACACACGCATACATACACACGCACGGGCACCCACACGCGCGTGCACGCGCACACGTACACGCATATACACATACACACATGCGCACACTCTCTCTATCATACACACACACACACACGTGCGTGCACACACACTCACACACATACATGCACACACACGCACCTCCAGACACACACACAAGCACGCACGCACGCACACTCACACGCACACACACACACACACACAAACACATACAGACACGCACACACACATATACGAAAACACAAACGCGCATGCACACACACAAACGCATGCGCACACACACACCCGCGTGCGCTTACTCTCTCTCTCTTTCTCTCTCTCGCACACACACACACAAACACGCACATGCGCACAAACTCACACACGCGTGCAAAAACACACACACAGGCACACACACAAACACACACACACAAAGACGCACAAACACACACGTGTGCACAAACACACACGCGTGCACATATACACACACACACGCACACACACACTTACACCCTTGTCCACACTCTCACTCTCTCTCTCTCACTCTCACACACACACACAAACACACGCACGCACGCACGCCCTCACACAGACACACACACGCCCTCACACATGCACACACACAAACGCGCATGCGCGCACATACATAAACACACACACACACACACACACACACACACACACACACACACACACATACGCACACACACACGTGCGTGCGCATACACACTCTCTCTCTCACTCTCTCACATACACACACGCGCGTGCATACACAAACACGCACACGTGTGGACACACACACACACGTAGGCACGCAGATACACACACAAGCACGCACACATGCACACATACAGACACATGCATACACACACGCACACACACACACATACACACGCGCGTGGAAATACTCACGCACACATACACACGTGCGCACGCACACCCTTGCGCACACTCTCTCTCTCTCACACGCACACACACTCACACGCATGCTCGCACACACATACACACAAACACACACACACATACACACACGTGCACTCACATACACACGCGCGCACGACCGCACTCACACACGCACTCACGCACGCGCGCACACACAACTGCGCGCGTGCGCACACACATACACACACACACACACACACACATATGTACGCACACGCACACACATACACATACAGACAAGGGCGCGCACGCGTGCGCACACACATACACACACACACACACGTATGTACGCACACGCACACACACACACACACACACACAAGGGCGCGCGCGTGCCAACCCACACACCCACATACCTACACACACACGCAGGCACAAATGCAAGCACACATTCACACACACACACACACACACACACACACACACGGGCGCGCGCGCGTGCACGCACATAAACACACAAACATACCCGCACACACTTGCGCTTGCGCATATTCTCCCTCTCTCTCTCTCTCTCTGACGCACACACACACTTGCACCCAAGAATACGCGCGGGTGTGCGGGCACACGCACACGTACACACACAAGTCCGCTCGCACTCACACACACACACACGTGCACACACACACACATACACACACAAACAAACACACGACCACGTACGCGCGCCCACGCATACAAACACATACACGCGTGCGCAGACACACACATACGCAGCCACCCACACGCGCACGTACGCACGCAAATACATGTAAATGCAAACACACACACACACACGCATGCACGCGCGCGCACACGCGCACTCATAAACACGCGTGCGCGCGTGCACACACACACAATCGTGCGCACTCACACACACACAATCGTGCACACTCACACACACACACACACACACACCTAAATACACACACACACACACACGTGCACACACTCTCTCTCTCTCTCTCACACACACACACACACGTGCGGCCATGCACATACATACATGCACACACACACACATACATGCGCACACGCGTGCGCGTGCACACACACACACACTCGTACGCGCACACACACGCACACGCACACACGTACACACACACACACAGATTCACACACACGCACACACATACACACACAAACATACAGAAACAAACACACAAACATACAAGGGCGCGCGCGTTCCAACACACACACCCACATACACCTGCGCGCACAAACACACATACACACACACGCGCGCAGGCACGCACGCACACATTCAAACACACACGCATGCAAACACACACACGTGCGTGCAGACACATAAACACACACACACACACACATCCACACACAGATGCACGTGCACACACTCTCTCTTACGCGCACACACACACACATACACGTGCACGCACACACACACACACACACACCCATGCATGCATGTACACACACACACACACACATACACACTCACAGACACACACACACACATACACATGCACGTGCACACACACACTCACACACGCACGCACACACACGTACACACACACACACACACACACACACACACACTCGTACGTGCACACATATGCACACGCACACACGTACACACACACACAAATTCACACACACGCACACACATACAAACACAAACATACAGAAACACACACACAAACATACAAGGGCGCGCGCGTTCCAACACACACACCCACATACACCTGCGCGCACAAACACACACACACACACACACACACGCGCAGGCACGCACACACACATTCAAACACACACGCACGCAAACACACACACGTGCGTGCAAACACATAAACACACACACACACACACACATCCACACACAGATGCACGTGCGCACACTCTCTCTTACGCACACACACACACACACACACACATGCATGCATGTACACACACACACGCACACACATACAGACTCACACACACACACACATACACATGCACGTGCACACACACACACACTCACACACGCACGCACACACACGTGCACACACACACACACACATATACACACACACACACGCATAAACAAACACGAGCATGCGCACACACACACTCACACACGCATAGGCGCACACACACACATATACACGTGTGCGCACACAAAAACACACGCGCGTGCGCATACACACATACACACGTACACACACATGCACTCACGCATACACACACACGCGCACAAAAGCACGTGCACACACACACGTACACACACGCACACACAAACACATGCGCGCACCCATACACGCGCGCGTGTGCGCACACTCTCTCTTTCTCTCTCACACACACACAGAAATGCACACACACACATACGCACAAATACACGTGCACACAAACGCACGTGCACATACACACACACAGACACGCGCACACACACACACGCACATACTTACACCCGTGCGCGCACACACACACACACTCTCTCTCTCTCTTTCTCTCTCACACACACACACACGCATACGCACACACGCACGCCCGCCCGCACGTATTTTCACATGCAAGCACGCACACACACACACGCGCAAAAACGTGCGTGCGCACACGCACAAACACACGCGTGCACGTACACACACACACACGCACATACACACACACACACACACACGAGCGCACACACATACACATGCATACATACACACGCACGGGCACCCATACGCGCGTGCTCGCGCACACGTACACGCATATACACATACACACATGCGCACACTATCTCTATCACACACACACACACACACACACAAAAGCACACACACACACACGTGCGTGCACACACACTCACACACATACACGCACACACACGCACCTCCACACACACACAAGCACGCACGCGCGCACACTCACACGCACACACACACAAACACATACAGACACGCACACACACATACACGAAAATACAAACGCGCATGCACACACACAAACACATACGCGCACACACACCAGTGTGCGCTCACTCTCTCTATCTTTCTCTCTCTCTCGCACACACACACAAACACGCACATGCGCACACACTCACACACGCGTGCGACAACACACACACACAGACACACACACAAACACACACACACACAAAGACGCACAAACAGACGCATGCGCACAAACACACGCGCGTGCACATACACACACACACACACACTTACACCCTTGTCCACACTCTCACTCTCTCTCTCTCACACACACACACACACAAACACACGCACGCACGCCCTCACGCGCACTCACACTGACACACACACGCGCGCCCTCACACACGCACACACACAAACGCGCGTGCGCACACATACATAAACACACATACACACATATACGCACACACACACACACACACACACGTGCGTGCACACACACACTCTCTCTCTCTCTCACTCTCACACAAACACATATACACGCGCACGTGCGTACACAAGCATGCACACATGTGGACACACACACGTAGGCACGCAGACACGCACACAAGCACGCACGCATGCACACATACAGACATACGCATACACACGCACACACACACATACACACGCGCATGGAAATACTCTCACACACACACGTGCGCACGCACACCCTTGCGCACACTCTCTCTCTCTCTCTCACACACACATACACACACATGTGCGCACGCACAAAGAGACATGTGCTCGTGCGTGCTCGCACACCCACACGCGTGCGCGTACACATACTCACGTACTCACACATACACCCGCGCGTGTGCGTGCGGTTACACCCACACGCACGCACGCGCGCACGCACGTATATTCGCAAGCATGCATGCGCGCGCACGCAGAATCACACGCACACACGTGCGTGCGCACACACACAAACACACGCATGCACATACACATACACACATACACACGTGCGCACACACATTCACACGCACACATACACATGCACGTCCACACACACGCGTGCGTACAGGCAAATACACACATGCGCACACTCTCTCTATCACACACACACACAAACACACACACACACACACACGTGCGCGCACACACACACATACATGCACACACACGCACCCCCCACGCACACAAGCACGCCCGCGCGCGCATACGCACACCCACAAACACATACAGACACGCACACACACACACACACACATACACGAACACATAAACGCGCATGCACACACACACACACACATGCGCGCACACACACGCGCGCGTGCGCTCACTCACACTCTCTCTCTCTCTCTCTCTCTCTCTCTCTCTCGTACACACACACAAATACGCACGTGCGCACAAACACACACACGCGTGCGACAATACACACACACACACATAGAGACACCCAAACACACGCGTGTGAATAAACACACGCGCGTGCACATAAACACACACACGCACACACACCTGCATACACTACACCCTTGTCCACACTCTCTCACACACTCTCTCTCTCTCTCACACACACAGACACACGTGCGCACACACAAAAACACATAGATGCGGGCATGCTTGCGCGCACACATGCACAAACACACGCGTGCGCGTACACACTCACACACGTGCACGCACACACGCACACACACACAAGCCCGCACGCTCGCATGCACACGCGCACACCCACACACACACGTGTACACACACACACATACACACATGCGAGCACGTGCACGCGCCCACGCGCACACAAACACACGTGTGCGCGCACACACACTCACACGCATGCTCACACACACATACACACAAACACACACACGTGCACTCACATACACACGCGTGCATGACCGCACGCACACAGGCTCTCAAGCACGCGCGCGCAGACACACACACACACACAAGTGCGTGCATGCGCACACACATACACACACACACGCACACACGTATGCACGCACACACACACACACACACACACACACACATAAACACACAAGGGCGCGCGCGCGTGCCGACACACACACCCACATACCTACACACACACGCAGGCACAAATGCACGCACACATTCACACACACACACACACACACACACACACGTGCGCGCGCGCGCGTGCACACACATAAAAACACACGCACACGCATACAAACACATCCACGCGTGCGCAGACACACACATACGCAGGCACCCACACGCGCATGTACGCAAGCAAATACATGTAAACGCAAACACACACACACACACACACACACACGCATGCACGCACGCGCACACACACACCCAAAAACCACGCGTGCGCGCGTGCACACACACACACGCACACAGTGTTGGTGTAAGCCCTAGAGGCCAATACTTTTTGGTACTTGTATCAGATTATTCGCTTAATAATAAAAGGCATTTATTTATTATGTTTGTCTTTCAGAATAATAAAGTCCCTAGAATAGTTAGTCTGTTTAATGAAATGTTAAGTGTGACTTAATCATGAGATCCCATTAAACATAAAGACATTATTCTTAAAATATCCGTAGTCAAGCTTTATTGCAAAGTGGGATAACATTAAAAGCATTGAGACTATTATGAAGATAGACTGATGATCACATCTCATGGATCATGGATAAAGAGTTATCAAGTCTTGACATAGGTATAAATATTAGGAGTAATATTTATACCGGATTGACCCGCTATGAGAATACTACATAGTATGTTATGCAAAGTGTCATAAGTTATTCTCATGGTGATAATGGTGTATTACCACCCTTCGACCTGAAACCACTATGGACCCTAGATGTAGAGTCGGGTGCTTTATTGCTGATCAAACATTATCCGTAACTGGATGATCATAAAGACAGTTGATGGGCACTCCACGAAGCATGCTGAGGGACATGAGTGTCCTAGATGGAATTTGCCAATCCTGCATAACAGGAGAAATGTCTAAGGGCCCAATATTGAACTGGACAAGGATGACACAGTGTATGCCTTGTGTTCAATATAGACATAGGGGCAAAAGGGTAATTGTACAAACATATATTATCACGAAAAAGGTTTTGTCAGATCACATGACATTTTCGTGACTTGGGTAGCAGTGATGTGTTGCTAGATACCGCTTACTGTTTATTATGTTAAATATATATAATTTAATATAATTACCAACGTTACGAAATCCTACAGGGTCACACACATAAGGACAGTTTGATGAGAGATAGAGAAATCAAAGGAACACCGTAAGGTACGGTGCACTTAAGTGAAAAATAGAAATTCGGATAATATAATAATAATTATTGTTATTTTATAATGGTTATAAAATAATAATAAAATAAATATATTTATTATAATAATAGTTATTATAATAATATATAATATTATTATGGATCATGTGAATTGGGTTTTAGCCCGCAGCCCACAAGAGAGTCTATAAAAGGAACCCTTGTGATGAAGCTTTCACTTGATGCAATTTCGTTTTGATTCTCTTTTCTCACTCAAATAATTCCGTTCGTAAGCAGCTAGCACTGTGACCGGAAGCTGTTCGTGTGGACTGAGTAGAGGCGTTACACTTCATCAACGCTTGTGATCGCTGCATCAAAGATCTGAATCGCCACAAAGAGGTAACGATTCTATCACTGACCATGCTCATTCGTGAGGATCACTAAAGGAAAAATTTTGTTTTCCGCTGCGTTTAGATCGCAATTTTCCTTCAGTGGTATCAGAGCCACTTACGAAACCATGGATCTGATAGCTGTTAAATTTCCGTCTTTTCTGTATTTGATTCGATTAAAACACAGAATGAATTTAACAATAAACGATTAATTAAATTTGGCATCTGTTGTGTACGATTTGGATGATTGATGTTGATTATGCTTCGGAATCCGACATTAGTATGGTGAAGTTGTGCGATACATTGATCATCCATAGGTTACACAATTAGATCGATCACTTTTATATAAGATATAAGAAATTCTGATGCAAAGATGGTATATGGGATATACTGTTTTGATTTCATCCATTCAATCACATAAGGATTGTAATTCTTTTGAAAGATCATCACTTTCATTCGCTTCGGAATCCGACATTAGTATGGTGAAGCAATGACATATTGATCTATCATATTGAGTTATCAATCGAGTTGTGTTTGACGGCATGAAATTGTTGCATTAGGATTAATGGCAGTACAAGTGTTGTATTGCCGCAGACTTTTCCGGTTGGGGTTGTAAATGCACAAAAGTTGTGCAGGAAACGACGTGAAATACAATGAAGTGTTCATAAAATTTTTCGCCGGGGCGCTGCCCCTGACGACCCCGCAAGGAGGCGCTGCCCCCTTGACCCCCGTCCGCTGAACGGTCAGCGGAACCACCGTCCGCTGACCGGGCAGCGGAACCCCCGGCTAAGTCTGCAAAGTGTGATCAATCAGCCGAAATTTAATTTAGTTTATTTAATTATCGGAATTTTAAACTAATAATAAAAGTGTGTTTATTATTATTTATTTGTGGTGATCAGTTATGGCCTTAGTTTTTCCTTTATTATTGTTTTGGGATTTTTGAATACGGCCTGCGTGTCGTGCCTCTCTCTCAATCTCTTTATGTAACTTCTTTTCTCATCTCACTCCCTCGTATGTAAAACGAGTTTTCCTATATGTAATGTAATATTATGTTATGAAAAAAAAAAGGAGGAAGTATTCAATATTAAAGGAGGATAACCTTGGAGATCATGCTTGGAGAAGCTTAGATCGTTATTAGGTTAGCTTAGGTTCTCTCATTGGCTTGAGAGAACAATTGCGTTAGGGGCCATAATTGTATCTTTTTTATATGTATGTTGATGCATGTAATTGTATGTTGATGCATGTGAGAGACGTTTTGCATGTTAAGCCGGTGAGATCAAACTAATAACAAATTCCCTCAAAATTAAATATTAAGTTTATGCTTTCCAATTTTTAGCACTCATCAAGACTAGTATCGAGCATTGTAGGTTTCGCCTACGCGAGGTGCATGTTCTATATTAGTAAGGTGTGATGGGATAATTGTAATATCCAATTGCTAAAACAATGGGTCAAACTTAACTAAACAAATTATAATAAGATTATATATGTTTAGAAGCAAGAATTGGGAATGATTCATGTGATGGATCAGAATAAGGAGTTATTCACCCAATTGAAAATATTCGAGAGTTGTATGAGATACAATTGGAAGGAGTTCCTACCTAAATAACTTAGTTTTGTGTAATCAGCCTAACGCTGACTTAAAACAAAGTGAAACATGGATCTCGACCCACTAGAAAGTCTTCCAACGGGATTTTCCGAATCAAATGATGAGGGTCATTTGTTTTGAATAAAATAGTGGGAGCATATTTGATTAAAGGCCTAATTAAATATGTTGTTTTAATGATACTTATATTTTCATATTTCTCTTGTAGATTATCATGACAACAAACACATCGAACAATATTTTGCGATCCATCCTAGATAAGGAAAAATTGTCTGGGACAAATTTCCTGGATTGGCACCGTAATCTGAGGATTGTCCTCAAGCACGATAAGAAGCTGTATGTCTTGGAGACACCAGTTCCTGAGGAGGAACCTCCTAGTTCTGCACCAAAGGCAGAAAGAGATGCTTATAAGAAGCATTTCGATGATGCCAATGAAACCGCTTGCCTCATGCTTGCTACCATGAACTCTGAGTTGCAAAAGCAACACGAGAACATGTCTGCGTTCGATATGATCGGACATCTGAAAACGCTTTACCAAGAGCAAGCAAGAAATGAGAGGTTTCAGGTTTCAAAGTCCCTTTTTAACAGCAAGTTAGCTGAGGGAGCCCCTGTAAGTCCCCATGTACTCAAGATGATTGGGTATGTGGAGAACCTTGACAGATTAGGGTTTCCCCTTGGAAAGGAACTTGCGATTGATCTGATCTTGCAATCGTTGCCAGAGAGCTTCAGTCAGTTTGTCCTGAATTTCAATATGAATGACTTGGACAAAAGTCTTCCAGAACTGCTAGGCATGTTGAGAACTGCTGAGCAGAATATGAAGACAAAAGGGAAATCCATTCTGATGGTCAGTAATGGAAAGAAACAGAACAAGAGGCCCATCAAACAGGGTGGTAGAGGGAAAGGCAAGGAAGTTGCCAAACCCAAACCCACTCCTCCTGTTTTGAAGCCTAGTGGAGGAATAGCAAAGGAGGGCACTTGCTTCCATTGCGGTAAGACCGGACATTGGAAGAGAAATTGCCCAAAGTACCTGGAAGATAAGAATAATGGAGTAGAGACTTCAAATTCAGGTATTTTTGTTATTGAAATTAATTTATCTACTTCTGCATCATGGGTATTAGATACTGGATGCGGTTCTCACATTTGTACTAATGTGCAGGGGCTAAAAAGGAGTAGAAATTTGGCAAAAGGTGAAGTTGACCTACGAGTTGGCAATGGAGCAAAGGTTGCTGCTTTAGCTGTAGGAACTTATGTTTTAACTTTACCTAGTGGTTTAATAATTCAGTTAGAGAACTGTTATTATGTACCTGCAATTAGCAGGAATATTATTTCCGTTTCTTGTTTGGACAAGTTTGGTTTTTCATTCATAATAAGGAACAATTGTTGCTCCATTTATTTGAATGATATATTCTATGCTACTGCAAAAATGAATAATGGACTATATGTCCTTGATCTCGAAATGCCAATTTATAACATTAATACTAAAAGGTTGAAACCTAATGAGTTGAATCCAACTTACCTTTGGCACTGTCGATTAGGCCACATAAATGAGAAACGCATTTCCAAACTCCATAAAGATGGACTCTTGGACTCTTTTGATTATGAATCATATGAGACATGCAGATCTTGTTTAATTGGAAAGATGACAAAGTCCCCATTCACAGGAAAAGGTGAAAGGGCTAATGATCTTTTGGCACTCATACATACTGATGTATGTGGACCACTGAACATACCAGCCAGAGGAGGTTTTCAGTACTTCATCACTTTTACTGATGACTTCAGTAGATACGGATATGTGTATTTAATGAAACACAAATCTGAGTCCTTTGAAAAGTTCAAGGAATTCAAGAATGAAGTACAAAACCAACTAGGTAAGAATATTAAAGTTCTTCGATCAGATCGAGGCGGTGAATATTTAAGCCTAGAATTTGATGACCATCTAAAAGAGTATGGGATTCTATCCCAACTTACTCCTCCTGGAACACCACAATGGAATGGTGTATCTGAGAGAAGAAATCGAACCTTGTTAGACATGGTCCGATCCATGATGAGTCACGTCGATCTTCCAAACTCCTTTTGGGGACATGCATTATTAACAGCAGCTTACACACTTAACCGTGTTCCATCCAAAAAGATTGATAAGACACCATATGAGATATGGAGTGGTAAGAAACCACATATGTCTTACATGAAGATTTGGGGTTGCGAAGTTTACGTCAAACGACAAATTTCAACCAAGCTTGAGCCCAAATCTGACAAATGCTTATTTGTGGGGTATCCTAAAGAAACAAGAGGATATTACTTCTACAATCCTTCTGAGGGCAAAGTGTTTGTCGCTCGAACTGGAGTCTTTCTGGAAAGGGATTTTATTTCCAAAGGAAACAGTGGGAGGAAAATAGAGCTTGAAGAAATTCAAGAATCACAAAACATTGAAACACCTATGGAGGAACTAGAGCAGGAAACACAAGTAGTTGTGGAAGAGCAACCTGCTCAAGAAGAACAAGACCAGCGTAGGTCAAGCAGGATACGTCACCAACCTGAGAGATATGGATATCTCATAAGTGATCAGGGTGATGTATTACTCATGGATCAAGATGAGCCTGTGACCTACAAAGAGGCCATAACTGGTCCTGAGTCTGAGAAGTGGCTAGAAGCCATGAAATCTGAAATGGATTCCATGTACACAAACCAGGTTTGGACCTTGGTAGAACCTCCTATAGGAGTTAACCCTATAGGATGCAAGTGGGTCTTCAAGAAGAAGACTGACATGGATGGTAAGGTACATACCTATAAAGCAAGACTGGTTGCAAAAGGCTATAAACAAATTCATGGGGTTGACTATGATGAAACCTTTTCACCAGTTGCAATGCTTAAATCTGTTCGGATTTTACTTGCCATCGCTGCATATCATGATTATGAAATATGGCAGATGGATGTCAAAACTGCTTTCCTTAATGGGAATCTTCTTGAGGATGTGTACATGACACAACCTGAAGGATTTGACATACCACAAGATGCCCAAAAGATATGCAAGTTACAGCGATCAATCTATGGATTGAAGCAAGCTTCCAGAAGCTGGAATCTTCGTTTTGATGAAACCGTAAAACAATATGGATTCATCAAAAATGAAGATGAACCTTGTGTCTACAAGAAGGTTAGTGGGAGCATGATCGTGTTTCTGGTATTATATGTAGATGACATATTACTCATTGGAAACGATGTCCCTACCTTGCAACAAGTGAAAACTTGGTTAGGGAATTGTTTTTCTATGAAAGACCTAGGTGAAGCAGCCTATATATTAGGAATTAGGATCTATAGAGATAGATCACAAAAACTGCTTGGCCTAAGTCAGAGTACATACATAGATAAAGTGTTGAGACGCTTTAATATGCATGATTCCAAGAAAGGATTCATACCTATGCAACATGGTCTGTGTTTATCAAAAACACAATCCCCTTCAACTAAGGAAGAAAGGGATCGCATGAATAAGATTCCATATGCATCTGCAATAGGATCTATCATGTATGCCATGTTATGTACTCGACCAGATGTCTCGTATGCATTAAGTGCAACGAGTAGGTACCAATCTGATCCCGGTGATGCTCACTGGGTAGCTGTCAAGAATATCCTTAAGTACTTGAGAAGGACTAAGGATTCATTCTTGATATATGGAGGTCAGGAAGAGCTTGATGTAATTGGTTACACTGATGCTAGCTTCCAGACAGATAAGGATGATTTTAGATCACAATCTGGTTATGTGTTCTGTCTCAATGGTGGCGCTGTGAGCTGGAAAAGTTCAAAGCAAGAAACAGTTGCTGATTCTACAACTGAGGCCGAGTATATTGCTGCCTCAAATGCAGCAAAGGAAGCTGTTTGGATCAAGAAGTTCATTAGTGAACTTGGCATAGTCCCTAGCATTGTGGATCCCATTGGTTTATATTGTGATAACAATGGTGCTATCGCACAAGCTAAGGAGCCTAGATCTCACCAACGATCCAAACACATACTTAGGCGTTATCACCTCATTCGAGAGATAATCGATCGGGGAGATGTGAAGATATGCAGAGTACCTACACTTGACAATATCGCTGACCCATTAACAAAGCCTCTTGCGCAACAGAAGCATGATGGTCATACTAGATCTATGGGTATTAGGGGTATGCCTAATTGGCTCTAGTGCTAGTGGGAGATTGTTGGTGTAAGCCCTAGAGGCCAATACTTTTTGGTACTTGTATCAGATTATTCGCTTAATAATAAAAGGCATTTATTTATTATGTTTGTCTTTCAGAATAATAAAGTCCCTAGAATAGTTAGTCTGTTTAATGAAATGTTAAGTGTGACTTAATCATGAGATCCCATTAAACATAAAGACATTATTCTTAAAATATCCGTAGTCAAGCTTTATTGCAAAGTGGGATAACATTAAAAGCATTGAGACTATTATGAAGATAGACTGATGATCACATCTCATGGATCATGGATAAAGAGTTATCAAGTCTTGACATAGGTATAAATATTAGGAGTAATATTTATACCGGATTGACCCGCTATGAGAATACTACATAGTATGTTATGCAAAGTGTCATAAGTTATTCTCATGGTGATAATGGTGTATTACCACCCTTCGACCTGAAACCACTATGGACCCTAGATGTAGAGTCGGGTGCTTTATTGCTGATCAAACATTATCCGTAACTGGATGATCATAAAGACAGTTGATGGGCACTCCACGAAGCATGCTGAGGGACATGAGTGTCCTAGATGGAATTTGCCAATCCTGCATAACAGGAGAAATGTCTAAGGGCCCAATATTGAACTGGACAAGGATGACACAGTGTATGCCTTGTGTTCAATATAGACATAGGGGCAAAAGGGTAATTGTACAAACATATATTATCACGAAAAAGGTTTTGTCAGATCACATGACATTTTCGTGACTTGGGTAGCAGTGATGTGTTGCTAGATACCGCTTACTGTTTATTATGTTAAATATATATAATTTAATATAATTACCAACGTTACGAAATCCTACAGGGTCACACACATAAGGACAGTTTGATGAGAGATAGAGAAATCAAAGGAACACCGTAAGGTACGGTGCACTTAAGTGAAAAATAGAAATTCGGATAATATAATAATAATTATTGTTATTTTATAATGGTTATAAAATAATAATAAAATAAATATATTTATTATAATAATAGTTATTATAATAATATATAATATTATTATGGATCATGTGAATTGGGTTTTAGCCCGCAGCCCACAAGAGAGTCTATAAAAGGAACCCTTGTGATGAAGCTTTCACTTGATGCAATTTCGTTTTGATTCTCTTTTCTCACTCAAATAATTCCGTTCGTAAGCAGCTAGCACTGTGACCGGAAGCTGTTCGTGTGGACTGAGTAGAGGCGTTACACTTCATCAACGCTTGTGATCGCTGCATCAAAGATCTGAATCGCCACAAAGAGGTAACGATTCTATCACTGACCATGCTCATTCGTGAGGATCACTAAAGGAAAAATTTTGTTTTCCGCTGCGTTTAGATCGCAATTTTCCTTCACACAGACACAGACATGCACACCTAAACACACACACACACACACGTGCGCGCGCACACACACACACACACGTGCGCCCACGCACATACACACATGCACGCACACACACACACATACATGCACACACGCGTGCGTGTACACACACACACACACTCGTACACGCACACACACGTACACACATACACACAGATTCACACACTCGCACACACACACACACACAAACATACAAAAACACACACACAAACATACAAGGGCGCGCGCGTTCCAACACACACACACACATACACATGCGCGCACAAACACACATACACACACACACACACAGGCACGCACACACACATTCACACACACACGCACACAAACACACACGCGCGCGCACACACACGTTCGTGCAGATACTTAAACACACACACACACACACATCCACACACAGATGCACGTGCGCACACTCTCTCTCACGTGCACACACACACACATACACGTGCACGCACGCACACACACACCCATGCATGCATGTACACACACACACACACATACACACTCACACACACACATACATACACATGCACGTGCACACACACACGCACACACGCACGCACACACATGCGCGCACAATCACACACGCGCGCGTGCGCACACTTTCTCTTTCTCTCACACACACACACACACACAAACATGCGCGCACACACACACACACAAATGCACACACACACATACGCACAAACACACGTGCATACAAACTCACGTGCACATATACACACACACGCACATACTTACACCCGTGCGCACACACACACTCTCTCTCTCTCTCTCTCTCTCTCTCTCTCTCTCTCTCTCTCTCTCTCTCTCTCTCTCTTTCTCTCTCTCTCACACACACAGACGCACGCCCGCACGCACGTATTTTCGCATGCAAGCACGCGCACACACATACACACACGCAAAAACGTGCGCGCGCACACGCACAAACACACGCGTGCACACACACACACACACACACAAACACACACACACATACATACACACACACACACACGAGCACACACACATACACACGCATACATACACACGCACGGGAACCCACACGCGCGTGCACGCGCACACGTACACGCATATACACATACACACATGCGCACACTCTCTCTATCACACACACACACACGTGCGTGCATACACACTCACACACATACACATACACACACGCACCTCCACACACACACACACACACAAGCAGGCACGCGCGCACACTCACATGCACACACACACACACAAACACATACAGACACGCACACACACATACACGAAAACACAAACGCGCATGCACACACACAAACACATGCGCACACACACACCCGCGTGCGCTCACTCTCTCTTTCTTTCTCTCTCTCGCACACACACACACACAAACACGCACATACGCGCAAACTCACACACACGTGCGACAACACACACACACACAGGCACACACACACAGGCACACACACATACGTGTACACACATACACACACACTCACGCACACATGCACGTGCGCACACTCTCTCTTTCACGCACGCACACACACATGCACGTGCGCACACTCTCTCTCTCATGCACACACACACACACACCCATGCATGCACATACACAAACACACACACACGCACACACACACACACACACACACACACACACACACACACATATACACACACACACACACACACTCACACGTGCGTGTGCACAAACACACACGCGCGCGTGCGCATACACACATACACAACTATGCACGCGCGCACTCACGCACACACTGACATACAAACACACACGTACAAACGCACGTGCACACACACACGCGCACACACACACATGCACGAGTGCATACACACACACACACACACACACACACACTTAAACCCTTGTGCAAACACTCACTCTCTCTCTCTCTCACAGA
>CAWUDS030001340.1:10000-12500 GCA_963859935.3 Lathyrus sativus | reverse complement strand
TCTCTCTTTCTCTCTCTCACAAACACATACACACACACACGTGCGCGCACAAACACGCGCGCGCGTGCGGTCACATGCACACACACACACACACACGCAAGCCGGCACGCCTGCCCGCACGTTCGTTCGCACGCACGCACGCACTTACGCACACACACGTGCAAACACACACACACATACACACACAAACAAGCGTGTGCACGCGCCCACACATGCAAACACACATACGCATCCGTGCACGCGCACACACGCAGGCACGCACCTGCGCTCGTCTGCACGAAAATACGCGCACATGCAAACACACACACACACATACGCATGCACGCCCGCACGCACACACACGTGCACACAAACACACACATACGTGTGCACGTGCACACACTCACACCCACAGACACATGCACACATACACTTATACACACACACACAAACACACGTGCCCGCCTGCACCCACACAAACACAAACACGCGCGCGCGCATGCGCACGCACACACACACACACACACGCTTTCTCTCTCTCTCTCTCTCTCTCTCTCTCTCTCTCTCTCTCACACACACACACACACACACACACACACACACACGTGCGCGCACACACATACACACATGCACGCACAGGCACACACACACTCGTGCGGTCACAGACTTAAACACACACACACACACGCGCTCGCGCATATGCACACCCACAGAAACACATATGCAGGCACACATAAACGCGCGTTCACACACGCACAGATACACACACACGCACAGATACACACACACACACACACACACACACACACGTGTGCACACACACATACACACATGCGTGTGCCCACACACACACTCTCTCTATCACACAGAGACACACACACACACAAACACGTGCGCACACAGACACACAAACACACGCGCGTGCACACACACGCACACACACACAAACGCGGACAGACACACACGAATACACACACACACACACATGCGTGCACATACACATACACACACACACACGCACCCAAACACACAAAAACACACCCGCGTGTACACCCGTGCGTGTTGCCCCACACACTCACATACGCGTCCGCACACACACGCACGCATGCACGCACGCGCGCACACACACGTGCATACAAACACACACATACGTGTGCACGCGCACACACTCATACCCATATACATGTGCGTACATACACTTATACACACACACACAAACACACGTGCCCGTCTGCACCCACACAAACACAAACACACGTGCGCGTGCGCACGTATACACACACACACACACAAACACACACACGCATGCGCACACACTCTCACACACACACACACACACACGTGCGCACATACACACATGCACACACACATATACACACATGCACGCACATAGACACAAACACGCACACGCGCGTGCGCGTATACACACACACAAACACTAGTGCGCACACACACACACACATGCACGTACACACCTACACACGGATGCACGCACACACACACACACACACACAAACACACACACAAAACCACACACAAACACACAAGGGAGCGCGCGCGTGCAAACTCACACACCCACATACACGTGCGCCCGCACACACAAAAACACGCACGCATGCACCCACACGCGCACGCACACATTCACACACATACGCGCGCCCACACACACACACACGTGCTTGCACATACACAAACACATACACACACCCACACCCACACACACATGCCCTTGCGCACACTCTCTCTCTCTCATGCACACATACACACCCACACCCACACACACATGCACTTGCACACACAATCGTGCACACACACACACACGCACACAGACACAGACACGCACACGCACACTTAAACATACACACACACACGCGCGTGCACACACACTCTCTCTCTCTCTCTCACACACACACACACACGTGCGCGCACACACACACACACATTCGCCCATGCATATACACACATGCACGCACACACACACACACACACATACATGCACACACGCGTGCGCGTACACACACACACACACACACTCGTACGCGCACACAAATACACACACACACACACAGATTCACACACACGCACACACACACACACACAAACATACACAAACACACACACAAACATACAAGGGCGCGCGCGTTCCAACACACACACCCACGTACACCTGCGCGCACAAACACACGTACACACACACACACACGCAGGCATGCACGCACGCATTCATACACACACGCATGCAAACACACACACGCGCGCACACACACGTTCGTGCAGACACATAAACACACACACACACACACATCCACACAGAGATGCACGTGCGCACACTCTCTCTTACGCACGCACGCACACACACATACACGTGCACGCACACACACACACCCATGCATGCATGTACACACACACACACACACGCACGCACACACATACACACTCACATACACACACATACACATGCTCGTGCACACACACACTCACACACGCACGCACACACGTGTACACACACATACACATACAC
>CAWUDS030001339.1:0-40000 GCA_963859935.3 Lathyrus sativus | reverse complement strand
TCCATGCAACTTCACAATCACACAGACAAGGAAAAATTGATGATAATTAGAATAAAATGTGTCAATTTCGTCAGTCTATCAGCAACCATCCAAATGGCATCATGCCCTCTCTGATTATTCGAAAACCCAATCACAAAATCCATCGAAATGGTGTCCCATTTCCACTATGGAATATCCAACGGTTGCATCAAACCAGCAAGTTTTTTCCACTTCTGACAAGTCAAGCAAGCATGCACAAATTGAGCCACATCACACTTCAATCCAGGTCACCAAAATATCTTCTTCAGATCTTGATACATCTTTGTAGCTCCTGGATGAATACTCAAGCTACTTCTATGACTTTCTTCAAGAATCATATTTTCCAATTCAAAATCATCAGGAGTACAATTTCTATCACGTAATCACAGCACACCTTGCTCATCCACTTTGAAGTCACTATCCTCAGTCTAATTACTTCCAATCATCAAGTCCACCAACTTCACATCCAACTTCCAACTCTCTCTAATATTATTAACAAAATAATTGTTAATCTTCAACATACCCAACATCACACTCTGCGGTGTTAGCTCACACCCCAAGCTCGAGTCTCTGAACTGCTTAATCAATTCCAACTCTCTAACCATCATAGCAGACATATGTAGGATCTTCCGACTTAACGCATCAGCCACGACATTAGCTATACCAGGATGATAATTCAAGCCAAAGTCATAATTTTTCAAAAATTCTAACCATCTCCTCTACATCATATTCAACTCTTTCAGATCAAACAGATACTTCAAGTTCTTATGATCACTATAAATCTCAAATCTGGAACCATAGAGATAATGTCTCCAAATCTTCAACATAAAAACCACTACAGCTAACTCTAAATCATGAGTAGGATAATTCCTTTCATAAACTCTCAGTTATCGTGAAGCATAATCCATAACCTTTCCATCTTGCATTAGCACACCACCTAAACCCATCAAGGACGTATCACAATACACCACAACCGGTCCATCAGTTCAGGTAGAATCAAAACTGGAGTTGTAGTCAACCTCTTCTTCAACTTAATAAAACTCTTCTCACAGTGAATATCACACATAAAAGCTTTACCTTTGCAAGTCAACTGAGTCAACGGGTTATCATCAAATTAGAGTGAAGGATGAGGATATTCAGAAGACGGTTTTGAGTACTCGGTATGGATAAGGACAAGGAATATGCCAACGGATTTTTATTTGAACAACATCTTCTTCAACAAATCTAGAACAATCTTGCATCAGATCCTCTGATGATGTTCCTTGTTCTTCAGATCAGAGTTACTCTATTCAGAGTATTTGCAGCCATGTGCTTTAGCGTGAATGATCTTTATCAGAGCAGACTGAATATCAGAGCCTCTTTACTTGCAGCGTTAAGTACTTCCAGAGTCTTCTGATTCTTTACATATGCTTTTTCACTCAGAGTCTTCTGCAGCTTTGCTCAGAGTCTCTTTCAGGCAGCGTTCAGAGTCTTCTGATTCTTAACTTTCAGAGGAGTTTTTTCTTCCAGAGGAATATTAATTTTAATATCTGAAACAAAAACACTTGAATACGATTAGAGTATATATTTACTTCATACAAAATTTCATTAATGTTATCATCAAAACATAGAGATATATTAAGAACCAATCTGTGTTCTAACAATCTCCCCCTTTTTGATGATGACAAAAACAATAGGAAATTTTGTTCAAAACAAAGAAAGATATATATATATATCTCCCCCTGAGATTATGAATCTCCCCCTGAATTGAATACTGATAGAAAAAATAATTACTTCCCTTTTAGCACAAGTATTCTTTCCAGAGTCAGAGCAAACTTTGGAGACTCTCAGAGTTTGTTCAGAGTTACTCTATGAAATTTATCTGATGAAAAATTTGAGCTCTGGAATACTGAATTCAAAGTTAGTTAAATTTAAACATGTCTGAGTTCCATTTTAGTAACTGTTTATGTGAACAATTAGAATTTCCATTTTCTCCCCCCCTTTTGTCATATCAAAAAGCATATCATATAATCAGATGGAAAAACCAAACAGTCACAGATGCCTTGATAAGAAATTTAGAAGATAAATAAGATAAGCAAAAACAACACAAAAGTGCACAAATAACAAAACAACTAAGAAGAAGAACGAGAAGCCAAAATCTTCAGAAGATTCGTTATCTCAAAGGTTGACTCTTCTTGCTTCGCCATCCAAGTCTTGATCTCAGATGTTGATTCCTCTTGCTTAGCCATCCAGTCTTTTATTTCATCTGTTTTTTTTCTCTTGTTTGATCATCCATGTCTTGAACTCAGCGTTTTCAGCTTCTTGCTTTTCAACCTTAATCTTCAGATCTACAACTTCTTATGGCTTCAACTTAGAAGAGTTTGGAACACTCATAGAAGCAGATGCATTATCAATAACCATTTCAGATTCATTCTCTATTTACATAGGAGAAGGTTGAGCAGATGCAGAGATGTCTTCAGGAATGGAAGCCTCTGTGGTAACTTTCTCAGTCTGAGAAACCTCAGTCATCTGAAGTGTAACAGCTTCTTCAAAAGAAGAACATACAACCTTTGGAGGTGTATTTTCCGGAAGTAGAGTTGGAGTTCTGCTAACTCTTAGAAGAGTGAGTCTGACAGATTTAGCAAATCTCACCTTCATATCGTTAGAGCAAATATCTTGAAGGTTTGAAGCCACAGAGTTGAATCTAGTTCTGAATCTTGTCCAGATGGCTTCAGAATCAGCAGGGTTTATGCTTGTGAGGCACTCCTTCTGACTTCTTTAAGCGTTTGGTCTTTGTAGATCCTTCCTATGAGACCTTTCTCTTCTTTCTCTTGTTCTCCTCAAAGAAATCTGGTGCAGGTTCATTTGCTCTTTTTAGCAAGTCTGGTGGCATGGGGGTTCCATCTGCCATGCATGCAATAATGTAGTTTAGAAGAACTTCCTTTGGTTCTTCAGCAGTGAAGATAGGAAAATCTGCCACAAGAATTCTTTTTCTGTGTACAGCAGCATAGTCCATCTTGAATAGCTCTGATTGAAGTTCATCTACAAGTCTCATCCTCTGCAGACTTTTCCCATCCAGAGACTTTCCCAGAATTGGAACCAATTCTTCTGTCTGACCTGCCTCTGTCAGATGTGCAACTAAACCATTTTTTTTAGAATATCAGAAATCAATCTGCCCATTGGGATCCAGTTTCTGATCTTCTGATGCTTTGTTCTGATTTCCTCTCTGGACAGTTTTACATGGCTCCACAGATGAGCAAATAACAAGTGTGGCAGATCCACCTTGATGTTATTTCCCAAGCAGTATAGAAAGTACAGTTTTTCTGCATTGATGTAATCTAGAGAGTTGGTTGATTTCCTATGGTGAATACATCCCAGAAAGATCTTCGCCCAGATCTTGTAGTGCACTTTCAGATCTTTGATTTTGCTTGAGGCCAGCCCAGTTGTAAAAACTTCTCTGTAGACATCATCCATGTCTATACGTCCAGCAGAGAGTTTGTGAACACCATCTACTTCTTCATATACAATTAATTTGCGAATCAAGTCTTCAGTTATGATTATCTCTTTACCCAGCACATACGAAATAATGAATTTTGGGTATACCTTTGCATGAACCCAGAATTCTTTCACCAAAAGAGGGAAGACTGGACAAAACAGTCTATCAAAGTACTTAGCCCATCCTTGTGCAGAAATAATTGGTCGCAAATCAAACCCATTCTTTGTAATGCAGTCAAAATCAACCATGAATTCCCAAAGAACTTCCAAATCTTCAACAGGAGTGAGAAAGGTTGTTTCAGGTTCTTCGTAAGTGACCTTACCCGTTTCAGATGTAGATCCAACCATTGTAGATGCAAGCGTTTGAGTTGATGAAGATGAAGTTGACATTGAAGAACTAGAGAGATAACTTGATCTTCTTGAAGATTTTGGTTTAGACGAGAAGATGAAGCAATGTAGCAAGCAAAAATGCATATAGGTGTGATAGAGAGTGAAAAGTGTGAAAAGTGTTGTGTTGTGGAATATATAGGGGCAAAAAAAAATTAGGGCACACAATCACACGTTCAACATTTACTCACAATTAATTAAAACATTAAATCACATCAAAAAGAATAATGATTAAAAAAACATTTAATGATTCTGACAAGTGTGGGGGAGGAAAACGAGAAAATTAATTGTTCAAATAGTACCTCTAAACGGCGTCTCATTGTTTACACTCCACCTTTTCAGATTTCATGTGACACGTGTTTGATGTTGTTGTGCCTCTAAATCTCTTTAGAATAAGATACGTTAATCAAGGCTCAGATCCTCTGAGACTTGTTAGTTCAGAGTTTCACAAAATAAATAAAGTACCAAAAGAAATAAACAGATGAAATATTTCAGAATATAGACATTAATCATTTTTCAATTGAATAAATTTGCTTCTGAATAATAGTTTTATTCTGGACAAAAATCCATACTAATATTCTTCAGAATAAATTTGAATCTATCTTCAGCAAGGGGTTTTGTAAAAATATCAGCCCATTGATGGTTTGTATCAACAAAGTTTAAACTTATAATTCCCTTCTGAACATAGTCTCTGATGAAATGATGTCTAATTTCTATAGGTTTTGCCTTAGAATGTAAAATAGGGTTTTTAGATAGGCAAATAGCAGAAGTATTATCACAGAAGATAGAAATGTTACTCTCATATATCTGATAATCTTCTAGCTGACTCTTCATCCAGAGCATTTGTGTACTACAACCAGCATCAACAGCAATATATTATGCTTTTGTTGTTGAAAGTGCTATTGTGGGTTGCTTCTTGTTGAACCATGAGATCAGATGAATTCCCAGAAACTGACAGCTTCCAGAAGTACTTTTACGTTCTACTCTGTCTCCAGCATAATCAGCATCATAGAATCCTGCTAGTTTGTATTCATCATATCTTCTGTAACACAAATCCATGTTAGTAGTACCTTTCAGATACCTCAGAATCCTCTTACCAGCTGTTAAGTGAGATTCTCTAGGATCTGATTGGAATCTAGCACACAAGCAAACACTGAAAATAATATCAGGTCTAGAAGCAGTCAAATACAGAAGAGATCCAATCATACCTCTGTAGAGCTTTTGATCTACCTTCTTACTTACCTCTTCTTTTCCTAGAGTGCTTGTTGGATGCATTGGAGTTTTAGCCAACTTACTTTCTGTCATGTTAAACTTCTTCAGAAGCTCCTTCACATACTTTGTCTTATGTATGTAGGTGCCTTTTAGAGTTTGATTGACTTGAATTCCCAAAAAGAATCTGAGTTCTCCCATCATGCTCATTTCAAATTCTGCCTGCATAGATTGAGCAAACTCCTTTCCAAGCGTAATATTTGTTGTACCAAAAATAATATCATCTACATAAATTTGACAGATTAAAATGTCTTTCTTAATTGATTTATGAAATAGAGTTGTATCCACCTTTCCTCTGATAAAATTGTTTTCCAGAAGGAAATTACTCATCCTCTCATACCAAGCTCTGGGAGCTTATTTTAGACCATAGAGTGATTTCTTTAATTTAAAAACATGTTCTGGAAAATTTTCATTTTCAAAATCAGGAGGTTGATGAACATAAACTTCTTCTTCAATTAAACCATTTAAGAAAGCACTTTTAACATCCATCTGATACAGAGTGATGTTATTCTGTGCAGCAAAAGAAATTAATAAATGAATAGATTCTAACCTTGCCACAGGAGCATATATCTCTGTGTAATCAATTCCTTCTTGCTGACTGTAGCCTTGAGCAACCAGTCTTGCTTTGTTTCTGACAACTTCTCCTAACTCATTCAGCTTGTTTCTGTAAACCCAGTTAGTTCCAATAATATTAAATCCTTTTGGTCTTGGAACCAGATCCCAAACATCATTCCTTGTGAATTTATTTAGCTCCTCTTGCATAGCAAGTATCCAATCATTATCTTGCAGAGCTTCATCCATATAGGTAGGTTCAATGATTGATACCAAACCAAACAATGACGTTCTAGACAATCTGAGAAAGGATCTTGTTCTGATAGGGTCATCCTTCTTTCCAATTATCATTTCCTCTGGATGAGAGGCTTTGATTCTGGATGATCCTTTAACAGTTGGTTCTTCAGAAATGGTCAATTTATCCATCTGAGCAGTCAAAGGAGTAGCATTTGACGTTGCTTCTGGTGCTTTTGCTTAAGCTTTGTCTACTTCTGAATCTTCAGAGTCTGTGAGAAGCACTTCTCTATCTGCAGAGATTTCAAGCTGCTTTGGCTTTTGATTTCCAAGCTTATCATCAAATCTGACATGAATTGATTCCTCCATAATATGTGTCTCAGTATTGTATACTCTGTAGCCTTTAGAGCATTCAGAATATCCAAGCATGAAACACTTTTGTGCTTTAGAATCAAACTTGTTCAAATTGTCTTTAGTATTCAAAATAAAACAAACACATCCAAAAGGATGGAAATAAGAAATGTTGGGCTTTCTATTCCTCCACAATTCGTAAGGAGTCTTCTCCAGAAGAGGTCTTACAGACAGTTTGTTCTGAATATAACATGTTGTATTAATTGCTTCTGCCCAAAAATGTTTTGCCATGATTGTCTCGTTGATCATGGTTCTGGCCATTTCTTGCAATGTTCTATTTTTCCTTTCTACAACTCCATTCTGTTGAGGAGTTATAGGACATGAGAAATTATGTGCAATGCCATTTTCTTTAAAATATTTTTCAAAGTATTTATTTTCAAATTCTCCACCATGATCACTTCTGACTTTGATAATAATAAAATTATTTTCAGTTTGGACTTGTTTGCAGAAGTCAAAGAATACAGAATGTGACTCATCCTTGTGTTTCAGGAATTTTACCCATGTCCATCTGCTGTAGTCATCAACTATGACTAATCCATACTTCTTGCCTCTGATGGATGCAGTTTTCACTGGTCCAAACAGATCAATATGAAGCAGCTCTAATGGTCTAGAGGTAGAAACAACATTTTTAGCTTTGAAAGAGGATTTTGAAAATTTTCCTTTCTGACATCCTTCACAAAGAGCATCTGAGTTGAACTTCAACTGAGGAAGTCCTCTGACCAGATTGAGCTTATTAATCTGAGATATGCGTCTCATACTAATATGACCCAATCTTCTATGCCAGACCCATTGCTCATCGTTAACAGACATAAGGCATTTTACATTTTGAACTTTTAGTTCTGAAAGATTAATTTTGTAAATGTTGTTCTTCCTTTTTCTATTAAAGAGGATTGAAACATCTTTTTGACTCACAGCTTTACAACATTTTTTATTAAAGATTATATCATAATCATCGTCACTTAATTGACTTATGGACAATAAATTATGTGTTAATCCTTCAACAAGTAAAACATTAGATATGGAAGGGAGGTTACCATTACCAATAGTTCTAGAGCCAATGATTTTGCCCTTCTGGTTCCCTCCAACTTCACATCACCTCCAGATCTAAGTTCCAGGCTTTGGAACATAGACTTTCTTCCCGTCATATGTCGTGAGCAGCCAGAGTCCAAGTACCATGACTGGTGTCTTAACTTTGCTGCTAAGGACATCTGCAACAAAGATTATTTTATCTTTAGGTACCCATATTTTCTTGGGTCCTCTGGGGTTAGTTGGTTTGAAATTCTGTATGAACTTCTTTCCCTTAAAAGCATCTTTGTTCTGACGAAATTTTGGTTTAACAAAAGCTTTAGTGTTCTGATCTGTACGTGTGTGATTTATATCATTCAGGTGACCATATTTAAAATGGGTGTACAAAGGAGAATACTTGATGATCAGCTTATCAATAGGTCTTGGATTTAAATCCTTCCTAGAGGGTGATTCATATCCAATTCCTTTTCTATTGTTTCTGCTTACGCTATAGATCATGGAAGCCGTTTTGCTTCTATCTAGGCCTCTGGACAGAAACCTCTGAAAACTATAATCATACTCTTCTAAAATGTTTTTAGAGCATAACATAGTATCTGAGTCAGACTTTTGTTGAGCTTTTTCTAAATCAGTTTTCATTTGAAGTTTATTTTCTTTTAGCTCAGCAACTTCTGATCTCAGCTGACCAGTCTCAGATGCAAGATAGCTCTGAAGCTTCTTGTATTTGAGTTTGATCTTACTGTAGTTGTCAAGAATTTCAGATAAACTTTCAATAAGTTTAGCTCTGGTAAGTTCAGAAAATACCTCTTCTGAATCTGATTCTGATCCAGATTTAGATGTTTCTTCATGGTCCTCCATGTCAGCTATCGGTGCCATATTTGCATATTCTTCCTCTGACTCTGATGAGGATTCAAAAGCATCTGAGTCATCCCACGTGGCCATCATAACTTTCTTCTTCTTTTCAAACTTCTTTCTGGGTTTGTCCTTCTGAAGTTTGGGACATTCATTTTTGTAATGACCTGACTCCTTGCACTCATAGCATACAACTTCTTTCTTGCCAGATCTTTTGTGTCCAGAAGATTCTCCATGTTGATCAGATCTCTTGAAGTTTCTGAACTTCTTTTGTTTATACTTCCAGAGTTGATTTATCCTTCTGGATAGCAAAGACAGTTCATCTTCTTCTAAGGAGGATTCTTCATAGATTTCTTCAATTACCTGCAAAGCTTTAGCAAATTTGCTAGACTTTAACGCAACAGACTTACCTTTCTTCTAAGGCTCGTCTTCTTCCACCTCAATCTCATGACTTCTTAAGGAACTGATAAGTTCCTCCAGCGTGATCTTATTCAGATCTTTTGACAGCTTCAACGCTGTAACCATTGGTCTCCACCTTGATGGTAAGCTTCTGATTATTTTCTTGACATGGTCAAAAGTGGAGTAACCTTTATCCAAAACCTTCGAACCAGCAGTTAGGATCTGGAATCTTGAGAACATAGTTTCCACAGATTCAGACTCCCCCATTTTGAAAGCTTCGTACTTCTGGATAAGCGCTAAGGCCTTTGTCTCCTTCACTTGAGAGTTTCCTTCATGTGTCATCTTTAATGACTCAAACATGTCAAATGTTGTTTCTCTATTTGTAATTTTCTCATACTCAGTATGAGATATATCATTTAACAAAATGGTTCTAGCTTTGTGATGATTTCTGAAATCCTTTTTCTGTTGGTCAGTCATTGACTTTCTGTCAACCTTTTTGCCCTCACCATCAGTGGGGTGAATGTAACCATCAGTGACCAAATCCCATAGATCAACATCATAGCCTAGAAAGAAACTTCCTATTCTATCTTTCCAATAGTCAAATTTCTCTCCATCAAACATGGGAGGTTTGGTGCTGATTCTATCTCTATCATCATATTTGTTGTTGTTTGAAGTTGAAGTTTCAGCCATGATAAATCAAGAATAATAAATCAAGAGTTTTTCCCAACTGGATCTTTCTCTTTCACTGTTAAGTGATAGCACTACAGAGCCAGAGCTCTGATACCAACTGAAGGTAGGAAAAACACTTAGAAGGGGGGGGGGGTTGAATAAGGGTTTCAAATAACAACTATGACAATAGTAAAAATAACAAGGTATTTTTATCCTAGTTCGTTTAAACTCAAACAACTCCAGTCCACCCTACCAAGGTGATTTGCCTTTCTCAACAAGGACTTAATCCACTAAATCAAACTGATTACAGTGATAACCATTAAGACAAACAGTTTTAGTCTTCTCAAGAAATCTGACCACACTTGGTCTCTTAAGGAACTTTACAACAAGTAAAAATACAATGTGTGTTTAAGAGTTGCTTCTTAAAGAGCTATATCACAACTGTGATTTTACACAAATGAAGAACGAATTAAATCTAGAATGAAGTTGAGAGATGTTTGGATACTGTTCTTTGATTTTTCGATGATTCGTCAAACTAGAAATGATGTAGAAGTCTTGTTTAAATAGAACTTCACTTTCATTTCTTAAAGGGCGTGCAACTGGCATTTTATCTTCTTTGAATTTTGTTTCCCAGAAGAGGAATGTTCAGACAAATCCTTTTTGTCTGAATTCTTGTGTCATGCACGAATGAGGAAAGAGCCGTTTGGATAAGAACAAGGAATATGCTAACGGATTTTTATTTGAACAACATCTTTTTCAACAAGTCTAGAACAGTCTTGCATCAGATCCTTGTTCTTCAGATCAGAGTTACTCTATTCAGAGTATTTACAGCCATGTGCTTTAGCGTGAATGATCTTTATCAGAACAGACTTGAATATCAGAGCCTCTGTACTTGCAGCGTTAAGTACTTCCAGAGTCTTCTGATTCTTTACATATGCTTTTTCGCTCAGAGTCTCTTTCAGGCAGCGCTCAGAGTCTTCTGATTCTTAACTTTCAGAGGAGTTTTTGCTTCCAGAGGAATATTAATTTTAATATCTGAAACAAAAACACTTGAATACGATTAAAGTATATATTTACTTCATACAAAATTTCATTAATGTTATCATCAAAACATAGAGATATATTAAGAACCAATATGTGTTATAACACATCATAGTAACATCACCAACATCAATATCATAGCAACATCACAATAACAACATCAATATAATAACATAATCAAACTTCACCATAACATATAATATTACTCATCATTCACAATAATCAACAACTGACATCAATAGTAATAACCTTACATTTGCACAACTGTATACACTCAATTATGCCACTTCATTATAACTCCTCAATTCGCTAATCGAGCATACAAGCCTTTACAAACATCCATATAATAGACAGATGAATATTAATAAAAAATTTCACCAATCATTTTCATGTTATAGCACTGTGTGTTAGCTTTCTAACGCTTTGAACGATGCCTCAAACGGACTTACAGATCAAAAGTTATGATCGAAACGATTTCTGGTTACAAAACCAAAGAGCTACTGCAGCCGGCCGTAGCACTCCTAAGCAAAAATTTGCATTTTTTGCTCACCCTTGATGCCCCAATTAGGGGTCTGCTACGGGTACCCGTGGTAGCTGCTACAGCCCTTAGCTGGGCCTAGAAAACCCTCTTTTTGTGCGATTTTGTGCGATTTCTCTTATCTTTCAGCCTTGCAACAGACCCCAAACCCCATGTTTTGACCTCCAACAATCCCAAAACACAACATAACATATAGAGCATCATTCAAGGGGATTAAACACATATTATTCATCAATTCCTTCACAACATTCATAGCATTATTGAAAAAAACACATAATTTATCTGCAACGATAGATCAAAGTTCACAGTATAGGAAAACACAATAAACCAACATTGCAAAAACCTAAACCCTTACCCATTATTCATCATACAATCTGTTATAGAATCAAAACCCGACCTTTACCTTAGAGTTCTCGCGACAACGCTTCTTCTACCTCAACAATGGTTCTTCTCTTCCCTTTTGCTCTAGCTCTACTCTTCTCCACTTTCTCTCCAAAACACGTAATGAAACTTTTATTCCCAAATCCTTCTTATATTATTATTATTATTATTATTATTATTATTATTATTATTATTATTATTATTATTATTATTATTATTATTATTATTATTATTATTTCCCAAATAAATAATAACAAATAATACTAATAATACTAATTATCTAATTTAAATAATATTCACCTACTATCATCCAAATAAATAAGTACTAACTAATATTACTAATTAGTTACTAACCGCACCACCCATCTCTATGCAATTGGTCACACACTCCTAACCATTTTCTCAAGGTTTAGTCTTATAGTTACTACCCCACACCAAGGCTATCTCAAACACAATATAACACGCATAATCACATACATATACACAACATCCGATAATTTCAATTAATTAAAATAAAACAGGGCGTTACACGGGAGATGGATATTGTGTTGGATCTGGCTATAGGAAGTGGGGGACTCCCACTTGTGCGGGAGATTATTGGGTGCAAGTGTAAGTGGTTAAGTCCCACATCTCCTATGAATGGGTATATTGTATGATACCAATTATTGAGGTTGGTTGAAAATATACATGTTGAAGAAGTCTCACTTTGCTCAGTTTTGTAAAGGATAAAGAAGTTTAAAGCTATATAAATGATTCAAGCTCTTCATTACAAAATGTACCAGTCAAAAGAACTTTAAACTTGTATTTGACTTTTTTTTTGTTCTCTTATGCTCGTGTTAAAGGCTTGTGAGATGTAGTTAAATATTTACTTTGGAGAGCATGGGTATATTAGGGGTCTGAGTGTGGTTGAGGATAAATTATATGTTGTAACAATTTTCACATATTGATATTCTCTAGTTGTCATTTGACAACAATTGTGGTTTTTTCTCCAAATTTGGAGTTTCCACATTATGCCCTAGTGTTGTGATTTTGTTCTTTCATTTTCTCTATGTTGTTTTTTCCCTAAAAACTAGTATTAGAGCTTTTGGTTCGATCCGAATATAGAAGTTCTTAGTATGCTCGGTGGTTACAACTTTGTCTGATCTTCCATATCAGAAAAGAAGAATACTATTGTGAAAGAGTTGTTAAGTTGTATTCACAAATTTTATTGTGCTGTTTGGGATAAAGAAAAGTGATGGAAGAATTGTTTTTGACCTATGGAAGGTTCAAGTCAAAGATATGTTGATATAATCAAGATTACATAAGGTGTTGAGGCACATGAGCATTTATTGACATTGATGCAATATGTACTATGATATTATGTTGGTGGTTGAAGAGCTTCGTATAAACATGGGACTTGCACCATAAGTTTTCAACCTGATTTTCGACATGTGGAAATTATTTGAGTGGTTTAGCTTCAAGTGAATTATACTCGTTTTTGATGGAGTATGATAGTTTTGAACTATGATTATCGGTCAAGACAATGAAAATTCTTGGGGTGGTGTAGCTTTAAGTGACTATACTCTTCATGGTAGAGTATGATAGCTTTTTCTGAACTATGATTATCGATGAAGACAATGTAAATTGATGTAGTATTTTCAATCAAGGTGGAAATTGTTGGGGTAGGTTAAAAATATACATGTTGAATAAGTCCCATATTACTAGTTTTATAAAGGAATATGGATTCCAAGACTATATAATAGATTCAAGTTCTTCATTACAAAATGTACTGTCAAAATCACTTTAATATTGTACTTGACTTTTTTTCTCTTATAAAAAGCTTGTATTACGGTAATATTCACACCCAAATTCTTCTTATGGATCCTTCCCCTCCATCTCAATGGCTTTTCCCCTGGTCATTCAATAAAGGTGAATCCTTTGAGCTTTCTGTCAAATCTTTCATATTTATTGTTAATTAAAACCTTAAATTCAATAGTTATCAAGTAAGAAGTCATGGAAAATGACCTAGGATTCTATGTTATACACCCACTGCAACAAAACAAATCACACCATTGAGAACTGTCACTTCAAACATGGTTTTTCGTCCAATCTATCACTCTAAGGCTCGACAAGACATTTCCAAGACACTTCTACTTTACTAAGTCAAACACTTCATTACAACCAAGCAACAAATCTTCTTCCTCTGATTCCAAACAACATGTGGTCTCAAGTGTTGCAACTTCAGTTATTTCTTTTAAACCTTCATATTTTTTGGATATTAGACTATAGGGATTTTGACCATAAAGTTCCCCTTTAGTCATGATTTTTCAACTATCAACACAAATTCCCTTGTTCTTTTTTTTTTATAAATATTTTCTATTGGGAACCAATTACTTATCATTATTCTAGAAATGTTTTCTTTTAAAAAAAAAATCTCAAATAATGTTTTGTTCCTTTATGATTTTCGACTTAGCTTAATCCCCATTTCATAACTTACAAAAGTTCTTAATTGTAAGTTGATATTTTCCCAATGTTCTTATTGTATTTAAGATTTATCTACCTAAGGCATGATTGGGAAGATTTATCATCATAAAAATGAAGGTGCAAGAAACACAAGAAAATAGGGGTTTGAATTGGGTTTCTGGATTTAAAACTTTTTTCCACCCAATATATCAAATAGCATAGATAATGATAAAGATAAAAACGCGAGTATTTTTATCCTGGTTCGCTGTTAATGAAGCTACGTCTAGTCCACATGCATGAGTGATTTTGCCTTCAAAAAGGACTTAATCCTATAATCAAAACGATTATACAACTCAAAGACTAACTGTCTAAAACTTCTTAAGAATTCTGACTATACCATAGTCTCTCAAGGAATTACAACTTAAAGACTAACCGTCAATAACCTTTTGAGAATTATGACTACACTTAGTCTCTCAAGGAAATTAGTCAAAGTTAATATAACAAGTTTTGTGTTTATAAGAGTACTTTTTAACAAGAAGATTATATACAATGTTATTCAATTTGTACACTTAAGAATATTTGAAATAAAGCTTAAAATGTTTCTTCAATCTTCTTCTTTCTTGATGATGATTTTCTTTTAATGAATTTTCTTCATTGTGAAGTTTCTGCGTAAGAGCTTTCTTTTACTTTTGTGATCCATCAGTTTTTCATAAATCCTTTGACATATATATATATATATATATATATATATATATATATATATATATATATATATATATATATATATATATATATATATATATATATATATATATATATATATATATATATATATTATTGTGAATCAGATACCTTGAAACAAAGTATAAACAGTTTCTTTATGATCAAGAAACACACAAGGGTTAGGGTTAACAAAGAAAACAAGGTAAAACAACAAGGAACAACAAAGATTGGTTATAAACAATTATTCTTTTCTTTCTCTTAGAACAAGATTACAAGTATACAAGAATAAAAAAAAATAACCCCTCTCTCTTGAAATTAGGATTTCATCTTCCTATTTTTCCTTATGCCAAGATTGAGAAACTATCATCCTATTTATAAGAAAAATAGAACACTAACCTAATGGGCTTTTTAACAATTATCCATTACAAGCTAACTTAGGGTACAAGCTAACTTAAACAATTGGGCTTACAAGCAAGGCCCAATTCAACATGCTAACAACTCTCGCAATATTGACTAATGCATGTTAGAACAAACTTCGACTACAATATGCATTACTCTGACAGCAACATGTGAACAGACTTCGACCTCATGCTTAATTCTTGTCGAACCAAAAGCGACCATACTAGAGTTCGATCCAACATCTCATAAATCTCCACCTTGGATCTAACTCTATAACAACAAGAAACTAGCTTTCTTCATGCAGCTTTATCAACTGCATACAGTGGAAAAACTTGCAACTGGGAAACGTCTTGGTGATCATATCAGCAGCATGTGAACAGACTTCGATTTCTATTTTACTATCTTCACCCAAGGCTCCACCATAAATTAGGACTCTATTCAGAAACCCATTTATGTACCTTATAATCCACTTCAATGCTTGCCAGTGAGCCTTTCCAAGATTCACCATGTACCTGCTTACAAGACTTATTGCATATGCTATGTCAGGCCTAATACAAACCATAACATACATCAAATAATCCACTATATTAGCATGCAGCTGTAGTACATGCATATAATCATGGATATCAATCATGTCGCACTGAGTTACCGTCATCCATTCCTAGTTGTAGTTGCAAATCTCCCTCTGAAACGGGTCAAACCTCTGGGAGCCTGCAACTCCAAAACCAGAAGCACCACCAGTATCAGTACCAGCACAAACATCAACACTAGAGGTCTTTCCTCCTCTCAATCCCTTCGATCTGCAAAACTTGCCCACATACCTATCATCGATAGAAGCAGGAATCGTCACCTGTCGATTGGAAGGTACCTTAACCCTCGCATGCACACACAACACCATAATCAAACAAGGAAAGACCAAGGGACAATTTTTCCGCAACCCCGATCCAAGTCCGCTTTCCACAACGACACACATCTCATCAGCAATGATTCTAGCTACATCAATCTGCACATTAGTCAAAATACTGTGAACTAAGTGAGAAATAGGAGTTTGTACAATAGAGGTGTGCGAATTTGGCTTGATGTTAGTCAACACCAATAGAAGTACAAGCTGAGCCAAAGGTCACATGTCCTCCCTGTGATAGCTTCTAGGAACCCCAGACGGGTTCAACTCCACCAACTTGCCCTCAACTAACAATGTACTAGAAATGGCACCCGTGTCTCTATGAAGCCTCAAAGGCTGATGATACTCATCAATTTCATTATCCCCTAATGATAAAGGTTCACCTAAAACAACATTAATGGTGTCACGGTCAAATTTCACCACTCTTCCACAAATTATAATAGTCCAAGTAAACGTCTCGCCGTCATCTGGAAGTGCATTGGCATAGAAATCCCTTATGAGCTCTACGTTGTATCTGTCACCAGGCGTTATCAACCTGTCCCACTTTTTGCTATGAAGGATTCCCGCTACTGCCCAGTAGGAACCTTGAGGGTTGAGATTAAATCTCTTTTCTGGTAAAATGCTTCTCTTCTCTAGATCCATATAATGAGAAACTTTCTTAGCTCCTCTGAACCTGTCAGTATCATATTGGATTGGCTACGGACGGGATGAACTTCTGACCTTTCTTTTCTTTGATGGATGTGTCTTTGGAGGTGCCATCTGCACAATCACAAAACAAAACCAGCCAGCCAAACACAAGATATATTAGTGAGGAAGAAAAACACAAAGAATCAGAACAAGAATCCCAGCACAATAAAAGTTTTTAAAATTCTGTCATGTTCACCCAAAAGTTCGCCTAACAAAGTTATGGCAAATACTCGCCCCAGGTTTGCTGTGCAAACTCAAGGCGAACCCTGCGAGTTCCCATTTTGCAGGTTCTACCTACAACAACCAAATTTCCAGAAACAGAGCCAAATCCTATTTTATGCTATTTCAAATCATGGTATATAACAAGTATCTAGTAACAACATCTACCACACAATTTTTCAAGTTAAAGTTAAAGGTTTTACAAGATTTCATTCTATATCAGTTCAACTCAAATCTAAACAATCTCAACTTCAAAGTTTTTGTTCAGAACCCACATGCAAAGTAAGATAAATAAAAAATATAGCACGTGCATAGAGTCAAATAACCTAGGTGCAAATTCTATCAATTTCACCAACCAACCCTAACAACATGTTGCTAACAAGAACAAAGGAATTAATAAGTAACCCAAACCTGAATGTGTTGAAAGGATTGATTGGGAAAAGTAAGAAAGAAACTTGGAACCTTCTACAGTTACAATGGAGCAAGATTTATGTGTGTGGTGCTTTGTGTGTGTGTGAGAGAGAGAGAGAGAGAGAGAGAGAGAGAGAGAGAGAGAGAGAGAGAGAGAGAGAGAGAGAGAGAGAGAGAGAGAGAGAGAGAGAGAGAGAGAGAGAGAGAGAGAGAGAGAGAGAGAGAAAAGTGCAAGGTTGGGACAAAATGGAATGAGGAAAGTGTTTCCCCATAAATTCAGAAAAGAAAAAGGGGGGGGGGGGGGGGGTGGGCATACGTAGCTTTAGCCCATCCAAAAACTTACTTAAGTGATATGGCAGAAAATTGCTTAAGTTGCTGTCTCGCTCAGTTTGTTTTGTGAACTTCCCAGCGAACGTTCGCTCCAGGTTCTCCTAATGAACTTACCAGCGAACATGATAGATTTTTGGATTTTTTTTCTTCTTTTCAACACATTCTACCACAAACTTTCCTAGTGAACGTGATTACTTGGTTGTTGCTTTTATTTCCTTGAGTTGATCGATTCTTGTTTGAGGACAAACAAGTTTAAGTTGGGGAGAGTTGATAAGTGTTAAACTGTACTAATTTTTAGTGTGAATAATTGAAACTTATTGGCTTGATTCATTTGTTTTCCTTTAATAATCCCCTGATTTTGTATACATTTTGTATAGTTTACATTATAGTGTATATGTTGCGTATCGTGTAAATATCATTGAGTTTAATTGTTTTTTTCTTAGCATTTTTGTAGGTATACAAGAAATGATATTTTGTCATTGTCTTATAGAGAATTGAATAAGCTTTCAAACGCTTTCGACCGCGCGTAAAACGGAGTTACGGTTTAAAAGTTATGGTCGAAACAAGTGTTGGTCTGCTGCCATGTTCGCTGTGCAAATTGGAGGTGAGAGAACTTGCCATGAGTTTGCAATGCGAACTCAAGGCGAATAAAAATTAACCAGAAGCATGGAAAACACTATTTTGGCAGTAGCTAAGGCGACATATGTTCGCTAGGTGAACGTGAGTTCGTAGTGCAAACACAGGAACCCATTTTTGTATATTTAAGTCATTTTTCAGCATTAGTTAGGTTATTTTGTTGGAAACGTTTTACCCCAACTTCATCAAACACATTTTTGAGTAGATTTAGCTTAGAAACAACACATGGAGTGCATATCTTGATGATTCGAAGTCGAATCCACTTCAATCAGAGTTGACAAACCGTGAGATTTGTGTTCTTCTTCTCTCTTCTCTTTGTACCCTCTATTTGTTGGGGTTTTGTATGTAAGTATATCTTGATTGTATGTATATTTAAGTATCTTTGTATAAAATCTCTTTTACAACTCTTTATCGATGATTGTCTTTGATTTTTTACTTAATGGGTTTGGATTGCTATAGACATATACGGTTCAAAATCGATCTAAGATGAACACATGTTAGATTCTAAATTTTAGACATAGATTTAGGTATAATATTCACGTGGATATCTTTTCTTAATGCTCCATGTCGTTGATTTGTGTGAGACATCACCGATGAGACGATACTATTGATCTCTCAACTTTTCGTTAGACATAACCTCTATTGTGAGCGATACATGATGATATTGATGAGTGATTTAGGTTGCGTGCATTTGATCCATATATTTTTTAGTACATGATGGGTAGAACAAAATACAACTCCTGGCGAGTTTTCTCATTTCTTAAGAATGTATTTATTTTCTTGTTTTATGTTTTTCCTTTTGCATTTTTATCCCTAACCATTTAAACTTAAGCTTAGAGACGTAGAGATTGTCGAACGACATTCTTTCCCTCGCAGTGATCCCTATGGAGACGATATAAATCCCGGAGGGAATTCTTCCTAAAATGATATTTTTGGTTGCCGCTTTACCGCTATTTTTTTGTAACAGTATTAGTATGGGTTTTTGTCATCATGTCCGCAGAGATTGGTTGATATTACCGTTGTTCTACAGTTGGAATTGTTTTAAACATAGAACATAAAAGATGTTTGTTTTGGTTTTGTAACGTAACGATCACACAAAAATTTATAAGCAACGGTAAAAGAGTCTTGGTTTTGAAAATATTATTAAAAGCATGTCAAGATTATGGCTCGATAATCCATTTCGTACATATCTTCTTAATAAAGCATGTGAACTTATTAACAATAAATATAATCACATATCCTCTCAAGATGTTTCATCTCTAAAACAAATTGTGTTTTATAATATTTATCCTTAGATTATCTCTCAACCTAACTATCAATATGATAACATTAAACGATTGATATTAGTGAATATCAAGTCACAAAACTATCTCTAAACTTTGTTTGTTGAAAGATGAAAAAGCTAGGTCAATAGTTGAAACATATCTCTCAATAATGATCCAAGACAAATATAAACCATAAAAACAAGGTTTTTTCACCATATATTCACATCAACTTGTTCACATACAAAACATCAAGAGAAATACATACAAAAGTGAGGATTATCTACCACTAATCTTGACATGCTTTTAACAATCGTTTCAAAACCAAAACTCTTTTACCATTGCTTATAACTTTTTATGCGATTGTTATGTTACAAAACCAAAACAAACATCTTTTATGTTCTATGTTTAAAACAATTCTAACTGTAGAACGAAAGTAATATCAACCAATCCCTATAGATACGATAACAAAAACTCACACTAATACTATTTCAACAAAATGGCGTCGTTGACCTCAATTATATTCACATCAACTTGTTCAAATACACTAATACTAACACTAATAATATTTGATATTGCAAGCATTGCAATAGTTGATAAGTTTTAAACTTTGTTTACCTCAATTACTTTTTCTTGTGCTTCTTAATTTGTTTGGTTAAGTTTTACAAACTCTGTTTATGCAAGGAAAGTTACCTACAAATCAACTTCTTTTCAATCATGAGATTGATAGAATTGCGCGTAAGTTAAATAGCAAAACTAGACGGAGGAGGAAACTTGCCAAGAAAAGACGAGAAAGAGAATAAAGTTCTACTTCTACACTAACACCCCCGCCAAACATGGCAGATCCACCACCACCACCACCACCCCCTACTTCAACACCATGTACCAACAATCCAAGACACAATGCTCAGTTTGCACGCAATACCCATAACAAGAGGCATTCGGAGATGAAAACGAGAATTCTTATGCCTCTATATCAAAATCCTTTTACCGGTATGGATCATCAGGATCTGTTCACACATCTCACCAAATTCTATGAGATTGCGGGTGCAACAAGAGCGCCGGAAGCTATAGAAGAATCATTGTTCAAGAGATTATTTTTGAATTCCTTAATCGGGAAGGCAAAGAAATGGTATCTTGATCAATCCATTTTGGTGATGATGGACTAGAATGTGTTGAAAGCAAAAACGACAATTTCAGTGTTTGCTCAAGGAGGAAATGAATCTCTCAATAAAATTGGGAGAGGTTCAAATCCATGTTACGAAAATGCAAAGGCCATAGTTTCGATGAATTAACACAAGTTCACATGCTTTATTAAAAAGATACGTATGAAATGGATTATTGAGCCCTAACCTTGACATGCTTTTAACAATCGTTTCAAAACCAAAACTCTCTTACCGTTGCTTATAATTTTGTATGCGATAGTTACGTTATGAAACCAAAACAAACATCTTTAATGTTCAATATTTAAAACAATTCCAATTGTAGAACGACGGTAATATCAACCAATCACCGCAGATACGATAACAAAAACCCACACTAACATTGTTTCAACAAAATGGCAATTCTCCAGCAGCTCCTGCTCGAAAGGTTATCTCCATTTCCTTCGCCATTGTTGTGAATATGAATGTTTTGGTGAATTTGGGGGGTTTTTCCTCAAAATGAGAGGGTTTATGGGTTTATGGATGAAATAGAGTGATTTAAATGAGTGGCAGATTTAGGGGATGATGGAAGGTTAAGAGGTTTTGAGCGTTATGGGAGGTTATGTGAGTGGGTGGGGTAATGGTGGGTATGGAGGAAGAAAATAGGTTTTGGGGGAAGAAGGTTGGAGAAAAATAAGAGACAATGGTTTTGTTCCGTAACTGCTATATTTTTTTTCTTTTTCCTGATGCCATGGTGACCGCCATGGGGTGTGTGGCGATTGCCACACTTCACACGTCCTAGGTTTGGGCCCAAGGTGGATTATTGGGCCTGGCTTGGAAAATTTTGAGTGTACACTCCCCTTTTGCTTCGCCTAGACAACATTTTTGAAAATAAATGGGTTATTCAAATAAATGATTAGCTGATGAATAAATATTGATAACCAAGAGTGGGAAAAAATTATCGAAAAATAAAAAAAAAATCCCAAAAAGAAAAAATTTGAAAATGCAAGAAGAGTTTCAGCGGAAAAATAAATCTAGCGAAAATAATAATGGTGAAATGAATCTAATAGAAGACTAAGTGGAGTGATAAGTAGGATTTGGCATCTGTCATGGACAGGATGTATGAGCCTCTAAGAGCTGGCGTTGAAGATCAAGATTTTTCGGAGAGAGATAGTCCTCTGCCTTAGTATGAATGGCACTATCTATCTCTGTCTTCTGCCTCAGATCGCTGACTTCTCTTCGTAGTGTAACAATCTCTTGGCGCAATAAAGTAATCTCGTCATCTCTGCCTCATTTCCTACTAGGCCCAGAAGAAGACATCGCAACAGTCCTATCTGAAGAAGGTATAGGTAATGGGTGATACTCTGGTGTAGGAGGTGTAGTAGGTCTAAAAGGTGTCTCGTCTTGTGCCTCTAAAGCATAAGTCTAATTCTCCCTATTTTAGATATTAGTTCTTTCTGGGTTAGGCAGGTAGAAATGATGGATGACTTTATTATTGATGAGAAATTTGTACTAAACCCTTTTCAAGGCAATGGTCCATATCCAGGTGATTATAACCACAATAAGGAATTAGGTGGGTAAACTTGTTTTGTAACTGAAATGCATAGGCTATACGGGTGACTATCCCCCTACATGAATAGGTCCTACCAAAAGTCGGGCTATACCTACTAGATTTTCAACGAGGAGGGCACCAGATGCAAAAAAATCATCTTTGTTGATGCAGTAAATAATGAATAGCTCCTCCGCACTTACTGGTTCACAGGTTTCACTCTTACCAAAAAATGTGTAGGCTAAGATCATTTGGAAGTACCTAAGTTCTGGGTTGTGGATTCGGTTCGAAAACTGGGTGACTAGGTTGGGGTCTGCATTATGGGTGATTTCCTTCCAAATTTTTTCCAAAGTATCATCTTGGTAAAAACATAGTGGGATTTCAAGATGGGCATTTGGACCAGTCTGGAATACTAAAAGGCTTCAGAATCCTCGGTGGGTTAGATCAAATTCTTTCCAAAACAACCTAAAGGATATGTGGCCACGGTGGAGTCCACGTCCTCGATGGAAATCATAGATAAGTGAACTGAGGAACTCAAGGTGTGAGTTTTTTATAGGTCTCATACTTAAACTCTGAAAATTCCTCCGAATCAATTCAGCTAACCATATAGCAAATATTTCTTTCAATGCCTAGGGTTGTCATGCAGGTTGTGTTAGGATATCTGGTGGGTAGCATGGGTCTTTCAGATAGGACTGCGTAATGTCTTCTCTGGTCATCATCTCTGAACCTGATTTCCATGTCATCAACGTTCTGCATTCTGAAAATATGGTTAGAATAAGCTATGTAGAGTGTTGCCCTGAAACATTCAAAATCAAATAAGTTATCCTTCTTAGAAGAGGTAATTCACCTTTAAATTAAAAAAAAAATGGAATCATGGGTTGCCTCCCACCCAGCGCTTCGTTTAATGTCGGTAGCTCAACTTATTAAAGAAAAATCATGGAGGGAAGGTCTAATCATTGAGCTGTTTCCAAGGCCATTTATCGAGCCATCTCTCATATCCTTCCCCTATTCTCTTATATCCATTATAGAGTGGCTAGTCTCTTAAGCAAGGTGGGATTAGATCCGACTCATTTTTTTCGTATTGGAATCCCTGGTTTGATGTTAATTCCTTCTCTAGTTTTATGATTCCTAATGGTAGCGTCTGTCACACCCCAATTTTTGACCTTAAGACCCTACCTCTTTGTGTATCATCCTGCATGTTTATGAGCGTATATTATAACTAACCAGTTTACGTAGGTACAATAATTTCAAGAAGGGATAGCAGTCGTTCTCGCGGTCACATATCCCCAGACTTATTTCAAGTTGATTTTCAAGTTAGCTTTTGGGGCCTTGATTTTGTTTAGGGATATTCTCGGACCATGTCTTGAAGCGGTCTTTTCATTGACGTCATGATGATTGTTGGGCTTTGGCGGATTGTGGTTTTGAGCTGGCTCTCCAGGCCAAATTACGAGGTCGATTTTATCCCAAGGTTACCACAAATGATCTATAAAATCCCTACCAGATAAGCCAAGAGTGAAATCCAAATAAAGGCGTTGTCTTTCTCTTTTCAATGGATTCATGCCGGTCTCATCAAATTTTCATTCAAGGCTACAAGTTTAAGGTGTAAGTGATTGAAGTTACAAGGCTCCAGGATTCATGTTACACCCGTATTTCAACCGTAACGTCCGATGTTTTCCTCCATAGCTTCCGTGAGTTTGTTTGTGATGCTATTATAAAGGGGCAGTTTTGTCGACTTTATGGTTATCACGTCAAGTGGCGCATCTGATACACCGTTAAAGTCAAGTTCAATTGGAAGAACCATGTTTACATTTCATTCATAATTACACTTTTAATGGCAGAGTTCCTCAAATCTCATTCTCAAATACAATAATTACAAAAGAAAATAAACCGCTCGACCAAGCCTGCTACACAAATTTGAAGCGGTGTTACCAATCTATCTCACTAATTGTGTTGTTCCTGAAGATGGTACCACGTCCCAACAAAAGAAGAGACCCCCTTCCTACTGTCTCTTAAATATCCCATATTTAGGATGACTCTGTTTCTTCAGATGAATGAGGATATTGACAAGTCCTCTTGAATACCAGCTATTGGGAAATGTAGGCTCATGAAGAGAATAGTCCCACACCACCTTCCAAACATTGGGTTTTAAGCTACAACAATTAGAAATCAGTGGTAAGACTTTGTGACAGTGTGAAAATCTCGAAGTATAGAGTGGCATCATCATAGATCACCCCTAAAACCTTTAGTATCTGACTTGTGCCGTCACACCCGGTACCTGGACGAAATTGCTATGAAGATTAGACTGTTTGAGAAACTAAAACAATGATTAACGGGAAACAGATGGCAAGGCAAGCCTAAGGAATTACCGCAACTGCAACAACTTAGCAGCAGCAGCATCAACAGAACGAGTTAACCGGCGAGGCCCGCGCAGACGGGGACTTGCTCAAACAACCTAGCTCACTTACATCTGCAGAAATACCATTACAAATCAAATTCGTCAACATATAGAAATCAAGTTATGTTTGCAAGAATAGAACACAAAAGGGAATTAACAACACCACAACCTGGCCCTGTTATTAGCGTACTACCTCTCCGTGTTGAGACCACTAATCATAACCTCAACAGCGTGCAAAGTCTATATCACCAACACGTTAAACACTCTGCAGCCCTGCATTTTATAAGCATGTGTTAGCAAATAAGAGGAAGAAAAGAAGAAAGATGCGTTGAGTTCATAACTTCCTGCCACGTTCCAAATCCACATTAACTTGCCAACAGCTTCAACTCCCACCAACATGTTTTGGAACATATCTGCACACAAAGAGAAGACAATCATAGTTAATACGATTCAAAGCGGCAACTTCATCGAGTTCAGTAGAAAATTGCCTCACAAAAACGACATCATGTTTAAGACTCCATGGTATGCCTTATGCAAAAGGACGTATCATTGGAGATTACTTGCCTAAGAACATCTACACCATAAATGCTTAGAGGCTTCTATCCTCCCTGCCATCACAACGCAAGCTTTGGGTCGTGTTTGGACGGCACATCTCGTCACCTTCACTTAAGAACCACAATTCAGTTGGAATCCCCTCGGTTTTGAACTCTAAACGAAGGCTGAGGATGCGCTGCATGCTATTAGGTGGAAACACTCCCTAAAACTGTCAAATTGCGGAAGCCACTCGGTGACACCAATTAGCAGCAGTAGAACTTTAAAGTTAGGGACATCCTTAATGACAAAAACGAGACAACAATTTAAGTATGCTCTAAGTTTTTTTTCCAGAATGCATAATTGTGAGTAGCAGATGTTTACCTCCCAAAGGGGATTAGGCAGTGAGGCTTATTCCTCTTTACTCCAAATCCAGCAAGAACAGCTTACGAAGGTAACTAGAAAGATGACAATCAAGACCAAAATCGCGAGCTTGAACTAATGGCAGGTGACGCTCCTTTGAAGAGTCGCGAAACAAGCCAGCACACAATTAATTGTGAGTAAAAGATGACACTCTCGTTCTCCTACATAAAGCAATTCACAAGGCAAGCAAACTGTTAGTGGCTCATGACGACATCTATGACAGTGTGCAGACATTGATAATAAGCAACTCTTGCTCAGGAACACGTTCTGTTACAGTAACGGCACACTCGAGAATCTCCGAGATTACCTCCTGCAAACAAGAAGACAGACTTACTCCACACCATTGAAAAACAAATATCTTTTAGACCACGAAGCTACCAGGTCCATATATGCAGAATCAGTCTCAACAAAACACGTTTGAGGGATGAATGCGCAACTTTAGAATCACCAGCTCAAACACGTGAAAATGAGTTTGCAAAGTTCAAAATCGCTCCTAACAATGAGGCTTTGGAATCACCAGCTCTATTACCGTAAACCACTCTGGGCTGTTAGTTTTCCTGGCCCAGAATCCTTTGCTACCCACACCTGCCAGGTCACATTCAGAGTCAGCAAAATCGTTAGAGAATATCCACTTGAGAAAATAAAAGATTCGATTCAGTACCAAATCAAATCCAATATTGAACTAAGGCATTAATCAGATTGATACAATAACATCACATGATTGGGATTTTTCATTTAAAGCATATTAACACAATCATACAAAAAAGGGAGGTTTTCAAAATCTGTCTAAACTAAAGCGGAAGGTCCAAATCAAGCATTCAAGATAGTTTAATCCGAGTTTAAACATGGAGATTCTCAGTGAAGCCTATAAAAGGGAGGGATTTGGGACGAAGAAGAGGGAGAATTTGTAATCACATCAAGGAAAAACCCACCTTTTGTTTCATTTTGTTCCTTTGTTGCTTTGTAATGGTAATATGTATGTATGCACGACCTCGGTAGTACCGTGGTCCCTCGCCACTATCACCACACGATTCACTTACCACATGATCACACAGATCACTTTGCGCGCTCATAATAAGTCTCGTGCACCACATCGCACCAGATCCCACGTTTTAACTCTTTTTTTTATTTAATCTTATAAAAATCAAACTAATAATCTCTTTGTTTGTTTTTAAAATTAAAAACCTTTTAATCTTTAATTAAGTTTAAAAATAATAACCTTCAATCAACTTAATTTTCTTTTTAAATCTAATTAATTTTATTTTTATACAATTTAATTAAAAAAACCTTTTATAATTTAGTTTCTCAATTTTATTAATATTAATAATTCATCTTGATAATAAAATCTTTTTATTTCATTAAAAAATAAGTTCTTTTATTACTTTTAAAATCCTTTTTCTAAATAACTTAAGTTGTAACTTTTGATAATAAAACCTTCTATTAAAATAAACATAATTAATATAACCTTTTATATAAAAAAAACAATTTCACTAAAAAAATAATATTTTCCTATAAATTAACTCAAATAAATTAAGATGGCTTTTATTAAAAATAATAATAATGACAAACAAATATGACTTTTATCGGAGTTACAATACAACCCTTTTTTTCTTAGAAATAAGTCTATACCTGTTAAAATCAAATTCACCCCTAACGTGTTAAGCCATTAATATATTTTTCCCATAAGTATAATTCAACTGATTTATCTCACTATTAATAATCAAATACAATCTCTTTGTTTACTAAAATCGATTCACCTAAGTTAACCCCAAATTAAAATTAATCACCCTTCATAGTCAACATCCAATCGAGCACACCTAAGTCTCCGCATCGATTCCACTCACAATTCACATCACTTTCACTCACTTAGCGCTTTCATGCGTATGTATGTGTTTACTTATCTACTTTTATTTCTTTCCGCAATTTACAATTATCGTATTTACTTTCCTCGTATCGCATTCCGTCCAAAGGAAAAACCTACACATGATTCAACGCTTGTGTGTAGTGCACATCATTTGCATCATACTCCTATTTGATCCTTGATTCCATTCAAGTTGATCTTTCTAAGTTAGATCCTACCCCATAGGAAGGACCGTTATCTTTTACAACATAGATACAAACAAATACAATTCAAATCAAACTTATTCAAACACAATAGAGAAATAGATGTTAATCATCTTAAGTGAGATAAAATCTCCACCCCACATCAATACAATCAATATGTAGGGACTTTGCCTTAAGAGAAATAGAGGCATACTCGTCGATCAATATCCGAGTACTTAAGCCCTTCTCTTAAGACGATGCAAAGACTATTTTCTTACACTTGTGGTGGTTAAATCCCCCTTAAAATGACAACTCGTCTCCTTCTCCTAAACTCGATCAATCAACTACCCTAATCCCGTAGGAACTTTGACCACAGTCAAAGAATTCCTCAAACCCTTTAGGGGAACTACAGATACTCTGATTCCACTCCCGTAAGGATATTTAGGCATAAGATGCGATATCTTATCGAGTGTATTTAGAAATAAACCCCTAGGTATTTTACCTTTAAGCAGATAATCCATAGCAATAAACAAACATAAAACAAGAGGTTCCTGTAGAGTACTACAGAAACTTAGGATGCTAGCACCTTCCCTAAGTTTAACCAACCCCCGAACCTATAACTCTCTAACCCTTGCATTTGCATTACATTGTGGGTATTTCGATCTTTATCCCTTCCTTTAGAAAAATCAAAGTTCGGTTGCAAAAATGAATTAAAGATTCAAACTAATCAATAGTTTGGTATCCGATTTTAACCGCGACAGAAATGGCGACTTCACTGGGGACCTTCAGTGGGTCTCCCTATCTTATTTTGTTCCTTTTATTGCTTCATATATTTGCTTACTTGTTATTTGCATATTTGTTTATTCTTTATTTCTTTTGGGCTGTTATCCTTGAGTGGTGAGACAAAGTCCTACACCCGGACTTGAGTGAACTTAAGATAGGATGGTGATATATTCGACGAGGTTTATAGGGAGTGGGTCCCGACTAAGTTGACTTGAGAATCCCGCTTAGTTGAGACCCTTTTGAAAATGGTTCGGTTGAACGAGTTTAGTCGTGAAAACTTTTACTATTCTCAATTAGAGTTCGTGATGCTAAGGATCGTAGTTATCTTTAACCCCACTTTGACCTTTATTAGGACGTAGTGCGAGGCTATGAGGGAGTAAGTCCCGAAATAGTGCTACGCGATGCTACACTCAAAAGAAGTTCTCTTGAGAATATTATTAATCCCCGAGTTAGTTGGGAAATTGATAATATCTGAAAGATGGACTAATGACTTTGAGAACCTCTTTAGAACCTTGTTTTACACGTACAATCCACCTTTAATCCATGTCCTTTGGGGAATGGGTATACCTTTGGCTCCATGCTCGTTGCAAACCTAGGACTTTTGTTTGTTTATCTTTGTATGCCCTTATGTGCTTGTTTGTGTTTGCTGCATTCATATAGCATCATACTACATTGGACTTCATGGGATTTACCTTCGTTTATGAATATTGTAGGGCATTATGGATCCTAGCCGAAGAAGTACTTTAAAGTATACTTTTAAAAGTCCCAAATTGGATGACCTAAGGGAGTTGGGAGCTTTGATTGAAGACCAAGAGAAGTTCAAGGGTAAATATGGGAAGTTACTATCTTTGTTGAGACGTAAGGCAAATGAGGATCTCCTTTCTGCTCTATTACAATTTTATGATCCGATGTATCACTGCTTTACTTTTCCAGACTATCAATTGTTGCCAACTTTGGAAGAATACTCCTTTTTGGTGGGTTTGCCTATTCTAGAAGAGTCTTCTTTTCCTTTCTTGGAAAAAGACCCTGAAGAAAGAGACATCGCTAAGGCCCTTTGTCTCAAGGTATCTGACGTCAAGGCCAACATGGTTGTTAAAAGTGGGACTTTTGGTTTGACTACATATTTCTTATTCAAGAAGGCTTCATTTTATACTGATTTTACGAACAAGGCTCCGTTCGAGGCAATATTCGCTTTGCTTGTTTATGGGATGTTTCTATTTCCGAGTTTTGAAGGGTTTGTTGACCTTAATGCAATTAAGATCTTCATGAAGAATAATCCAGTGCCGACTCTATGGGTAATACCTATCACTCTATACATCTCCGAAACCTTCGTGGTGGAGGAATGATTACATGCTGTGTGCCCTTATTATACAAGTGGTTCCTTATGCACTTACCCAAGTATGTTTCCTTTTGGCATCTTAATGATAGGCATTGGTCAGAAAAGATTATGGCTTTGACTCATTCCGACATAGATTGGTATAGCCGTGAGTATGATGGGATTCTAATTATTGATGTATGTAGAGATTTTGCTAATATACCGTTACTCAGCTTAGGAGGGGGGATCAGTTATAATCCGGTTTTAGCTCACTGACAGTTGGGATATCCGTTGGAAGGACCACCTAAGAGCATACAAGTTGAGAGTATTTTCTTTGAGGATAACCAAGATCTCAGAGAGAAGATTGTGGAAGCTTGGAAGCATTTGCATAAGAAAGATAGGAATAGTTTGGGAAGGCCCAATTGTGTGTCTTATGAACCGTATCTTCAATGGGTTAGGAATAGGGTGATCAAGCTGAGGATGCCTTATTTTTGTCAAAATCCTATAACTCTAAGAGAAGAACCTACTTATACTTTTATGTCTGACACTGAGAAGTTGGGGGTTGCCTTGAAGAAGTCACAACACGAATAAGAAGTGTGGAAGAACAAGTATCAAGTGTCTGTTGCAAAGAATGATGGACTTCAGAGACAGATTGTTGAGCTTCCGGAACAGCTGCAGTTGAAGGATGAAGAGTTACTCCTCTACAAGAGGAGGAAGGTTTTGGAGGATTTATTTTCCTCCGATTCTCAGTGTACCATCTGGAAGATGATTGTGGATAATCTCACCCGTGAGAAGACTCAGTTGGAAGAGAAGCTCAAGTAGCAGAATTCGAAACTTCCTTAGTGTCTTTACTAGCTTTTATTTAGCTTTTATTTGGGACTTTTAAAAGCAATTATTTGTAATCCGTTTCAAAATTAATAAAAACGCTTTCTTCTACCGCAATGTTTATAAATAGTTGGGATCCCGTGAAGTCCTACTCATCTTGCATTGCATTATTTTCTTTATTCACTTCAAGAAACTCAATTTTACTTCATAGGTATTGTAACCATGGACTTCAAGAGAGAAGCATTGGAGTACACTTTTTAGAGTCCTAACATTGAAAGCTTAAGAGAGCTAGCAGATCTCATCGAGAACCGTCACGCTTTTACAACAGAATATGGAGAAGCCTTCCGTTTTCTCAAGCTCAAGATGAAAGAAGGGATGTTGGAGACTCTTGTTCAGTTCTATGATCCGTTGTACCATTGTTTCACCTTTCCGGATTACCAACTGATGCCGACCTTGGAAGAATATTCTGATTTCTTAAAGATACCTGTGACTGCCCGACCAATATTCACCGGCCAGGAAGAGATACCCAATCACCAAGAAATTGCCAACGCTACTCATCTCAGCCTAGCAGACGTTCAAGCACACTTAACCACCAAGGAAGGAGTCCTTGGATTCCCAGCTGATTTCTTGATCGAAAAAGTCTGTTACCATGCTGAAAGAAAAGAAGTCCTTATCTTGGAAGCCACCTTTGCTTTGTTGGTTTATGGGATCTTCTGGTTCCCAAAGATTGAAGATTTTGTTGACATGGATGCAATTAAACTGTTCATACTCAAGAATCTGGTTCCCACCTTACTAGCCGACACGTACTATTCAATCCACTCGAAGAATGCTGAAGGAGGAGGACATATCGTCTGTTGTACCGCCTTGTTGTATTCATGGTTCATTGCTCGCCTAATTCGGCATCCGTCTATTTGAGATGAGGTAGAATCACCTCGTTGGTCCGAGATAGTTATGGCCCTTACTCACTCTGACATTGTGTGGTATGACCCCACTTATGGAGGTATATGTATGATTCCCAGCATCTGAGGATTCACCAACATACCGCTCATTGGGAGAGAAGGATGTATGAGTTACAATCCCGTCTTAGCCCGCAGACAATTTGGGCATCCCATGATCGAAGTACCTGACCAAGCTCTGCTGGAAGGGATCTTTCTCAAGGAAGGAGAAGATCCAGACCTGAAGACCGTCATAATTTATGCATGGAGGTACGTCAATAAGGAAGGGACGACTGCTTTAGGATTCCCTAATGACGACGCCTCCGAAGAATATCTACATTAGGTTCGAGAAAGGGATCTCGACCTCAAAATGCCGTTCCTTTTCCATGAACCTATGGTTTTGGCTTTTCATGATCCCGATTGGTTTGGTGTGAGTGAAGTAGATTAGTTGAAGGCTGCCTTGGATGAGGCTCGGAAATTGAAGACATCTTGGAGGAACAAGTTCTTCACCCTCAAGGTAGAGAAAGAGAAGTCTCAGAAGCTGCCAGAGATAGAATTCACAAAGAAGAGAAAGGCGCGAGAGGATTTATTTTCTTCTCACACCTCTCCCGGAACTGTCGCTAGAGATGTTCTTCCCCCAGCAGCTGTGGCTTGGAAGGAATATGTCGATCGACTCATCAATGAGAAGGCCGAGTTACAAGAACGCGTCAGCCAGTTAGAAGAAGAACTTCGTGCACAAAAGGAGCATAGGGAGTAGATCTCCGAGTTCTCTTTTGCTTTTGGTTCAATGTAATAAATTCTTAAAAGAGTACTTTGCTTTGTAATGCTTCGAATATCAAAATAAAATAAGTTTTTTTCCAACGTTACAATACTGGAAAATAATTTGAGTTTCTTGAAGCTTCATACTCATTTGCATTTTTGCATAAGCATAGCATTGTTTGCATTCCAGGGTCTCACTCTTGCTTCATCTCCACAGACAAGCTGAATCACCAATACAACACTCGAGCTAGTCAGCGCCAGAAGATGGATCAACTAGAATAGGAAAACAGAGTGCTTCGTGATGAAGTTGCAGTTCTAAAAGAAATTTTGGAGAGGTTGAATGGTCTAGTGGAAGCTCTGTCCAATCAGGCCTCGCTCAACAACCAAGATGTTCAAAGAACTGTGATCTCTGAAGTGACACCAACACTGATCCCAGTAGTGCCTTCTGTTGCCGAAATGACCTACAACATGCCTCAAGGTTTCCCGTGGGGATTGTCTCCTAATTTCTTTTCGACCGGCTACCGTCCGTCTGTGTCTGAGATCCCTGCTGTGACCACTGTCCAAGCTACTCCTGCAGTTACTGCTGTGATGACTACTGCATCTCCACATGTGAGCGGTGTTCCGTATATTCTGGATAAGCCAATTTTACAAGGGTCGCCAACCGAAACTGTGGGTTTGGAAGAAAGAATGGATGGTTTTCAAGACCAATCTTCTGAGATGCAAAAGGAGTTGAAGGCCCTTCGTGGGAAGGATTTGTTCGGAAAGAGCACTTCTGAGCTTTGCTTGGTTCCAAATGTCAAGGTTCCACCGAAGTTCAAGGTCCCTGATTTCGAGAAGTACAAAGGGAATACTTGCCCTCAGAGTCATCTTATTATGTATGCCAGAAAGATGTCTGCCCAAACTGATAGTGATCAACTGCTCATTCACTATTTCCAAGATAGTCTGACAGGTGATGCGCTCAAGTGGTACATGGGGTTGGATAGTGCAAAGATTCGAACTTTCAATGATCTAGGGGGAGCCTTTGTCAAGCAGTATAAGTATAATGTGGACATGGCTCCTGACCGTGATCAATTGAGGGCTATGACACAAAAAGATAAGTAGAATTTTAAGGAGTATGCCCAACGTTGGCGCGAGTTGGCCGCGCAAGTCACACCATCGCTAGAGGAAAAAGAGATGACCAAGATTTTTGTGAAGACCCTTGGTCCTTTCTTTTATGAGAAAATGGTAGCTAGTGCACCCAGTGACTTTACTGAAATGGTTAATATGGGAATGCGTTTAGTAGAAGGTGTCCGTGAAGGAAGATTGGCTAAAGAAGAGAATGCTCCTAAGAAGTATGGGAGTGGTTTTGTGAAGAAAAAAGAGCAAGGTTTAAACGCCGTTCAAAAGGGACAATTTAGAAAAAGATATTCACCATCACACCAAGTTGCAGCAGTATCGCCGGTGTTTAATGCTCCAACTTATCAATTGCAGTCGCCGCAACCGAGTCAGCAACCTCAATCCCCCAATGTTCAACAGTCACAGCCTCAGCAAAATCCGCAGTATTCTCAGCAGAATCGGCCATTCAACAATCAGGGTCGTGTGTATAGAAAGATAAATTTTGAGCCCATTCCTATGAAATATGTTGATTTGTTTCCAGCTTTGGTCCAGAAGGGTCGTATTCAGACAAAAGCTCCACCTATGGTCCCCGCAAATCCTCCTCCTTCTTATAGAGCTGACAAGTTTTGTCCTTATCATCAGGGTGCTCCAGGACACGATATTGAGAGTTGTTTTGGTATGAAAGCAGATGTCCAGAGGCTCATTAAGTGCGGAATTTTGTCCTTCAAGGATTCTGACCCTAATGTGCAGGTTAATCCGTTACCCCCGCATGGTTCACCCTCCGTCAACATGATTCAAGACTATTTGGCAGATGATGATCAGGAAGTTTCAGATGAAAGGGCCGAAGAGGTTTGTGTTATAGTGCCCCACTTTAAGGAAGTGGGGCGTATCGAAATCGTTTATAATAGCAGAAAGTCGGCTGTTACTCCTTTGGTAATCAACGTGCCTGGACCCGTCCCTTACACTTATAGTAAGGCTATCCCCTACAGATACAACGCCACAATGTTGGAAAATGGAAAGGAAGTGCCTTTGCCCACTGTACCTTCAATAGTTAACATTGCAAATGTTAGTAGAGTAACAAGGAGTGGTCGAGTTTACCCGACTGTACCACCAAAAGAAAAGGAGGTCTCATCCGAACAACCAGGCTCAAAGGATCCAATTGTGGGGCAATATGGTGGGTCCAGTTTGACCAATTCAGATGAATGTCTAAAGGTGATCAAGAGAAGTGAATACAAGGTTGCAGATCAGCTCCTGCAAACCCCGTCGAAGATTTCTGTGTTACAACTGCTGATGAGTTCTAAGGCTCATAGAGAAGCACTCTAGAAGATTTTAGAGAAAGCATACGTTGAACAAGATGTAACTATGGAACAGTTTGACAACATCATTGGTAGTATTACTTCATGTGACAATCTGGGTTTCAATGAGGACGATCTTCCAGAGGAAGGGAAGAAACATAACATGGCTCTACATATTTTTGTGAACTGCGGAAATGATTCTCTGTCCAGTGTGTTAGTTGATACTGGATCTTCTCTAAATGTGATGCCTAGAACCACTCTATCTAAGCTATCCTATCAGGGACCACCAATGAGGCCAAGTCATGTTATCATCAAAGCTTTTGATGGGTCTAGGAAGACAATAATTGGCGAGGTGGATTTACCGATGACTATTGGATTACAGACTTTTATGATCACATTTCAAGTCATGGACATTCGTGCCGCCTATAGCTGTTTGTTAGGGAGACCATGGATACATGAAGCTGGGGAAGTTACTTCCACTCTGCATCAAAAGTTGAAATATGTTTTTGAAGGAAAAACGGTCACAGTTTGTGGGGTACGAGCCTTAGTAGTGAGTCATTTGTCATCATTCTCGTATGTTGAAGCTGAGGAAGAAGTTGGTACGCAATTTCAGGCTTTGTCTATTATGGGCGAGGGTGTCCAGAGATCTCAGGCACCCATGTCATCATTCAAGGACGCGCAACATATAATGAACAGCGGTCCTCAGACAGGTTGGGGCAAGGTGTTGTCTTTGCTAGAGAACAAAAATAAGGAAGGTCTTGGTTTCGCCATCAGTTCTTCTTAACAAACTACTAGAAGTCAAGGATTTCCGCTGATTAATGAAGTGTTCCGTAGTGGAGGGGTCGTCCATCATCCTCAAGTTAATGTTGTGTTAGAGGATGAGTCTGAAGGTTACATATCAGGTGGTTCCGCAAGGTCTTCCATTCCTTATGAAGATTATGAGCCCTATATGGAAGATCCAGGTTATGTTTTAGATGAGTTCGACTACAACTTTGGAGTCTACGCTGTGACCGATGAGGATTTAGATGAGGATGTTCCGAGCTTTGTAACCCCAGGAATTTTGGTTAAAAACTGTAGTGCGGTTGAGGCCCCTGCTGTCGTTCATATATCTAAGTAAAGCATCTGTTTTTAAATTTTTTGCTCTGCCTAAGGCGAAACTGCATTGTTAGTGCTTACTTTTAAATAATTCCCTTTGCTTTGCCCAAGGCAAAGGTGACTTTGTTGGGCGTGTCCTTTTGGTTTTGCTATCATCAATAAATCACTTTCATTTTCATTTGTGTTTTTTTATATTTATTTACGATGTTGGAAAATAATAAGTAGCATCTCGCGTACACACACTTTCCACTTTACGAAAACTTATTAAAAATCATATCACTTGCGCAGATTGCTACATAAATTACACCCTAGGAATAATGATCCACTGCCTTCTCCGAATTTTGAGTTTCCTGTGTACAAAGCCGAAGACGAAGAAGATGATATCCCAGAAGAGATTTCCAGACTGCTTGAGAAGGAAGAGAAAGCTATCCAACCTCATCAAGAGCCAGTGGAAGTAATCAATTTGGGAACAGAAGAAATCCGCAGGGAAGTGAAAGTTGGAGCTTTGCTCAAGCCTGAGGTGAAGAAATAGTTGATCATTTTGCTCGGAGAGTTTGTTGATGTGTTCACGTGGTCCTATCAAGACATGCCATGATTGGACACTGCCATAGTCGAACATCGCCTGCTGCTGAAACCAGATTGCCCACCTGTTAAACAGAAGCTCAGAAGAACTCGACCCGACATGGCTATAAAGATTAAGGAGGAGGTACAGAAACAGATTGATGCAGGTTTCCTTGTCACTGTCGAGTATCCGCTCTGGTTGGCTAATATTGTGCCCGTTCGGAAGAAGGATGGTAAGGTTCGCATGTGTGTAGATTACAGGGATTTGAACAAAGCTAGTTCGAAAGATGACTTTCTGTTACCTCACATCGATATTTTGGTTGACAGTATAACAAGATATGAGGTTTTCTCCTTTATGGACGGTTTTTCAGGTTACAATCAAATTAGAATGGCTCCCAAAGATAGAGAGAAGACGTCATTCATCACGCCTTGGGGCACCTTTTGTTACAAAGTTATGCCATTTGGATTGAAGAATGCAGAGGCAACATATCAGAGAGCTATGAATACTTTGTTCCATGATATAATGCACAAGGAGATCAAGGTTTATGTGGATGATATGATAGCTAAGTCAAGGACTAAGGATGATCATGTTAAACACCTAGCTAAGCTGTTTGGTCATTTGAGGGAATACAAGCTCCTTCTGAACCCCAACAAATGTACATTTGGAGTACGATCAGGGAAGCTATTGGGTTTTATTGTCAGTCAAAGAGGGATTGAAGTGGACCCCGATAAGGTGAAAGCTATCCGAGAAATGCCAGCTCCTACCACCGAGAAACAAGTCAGAGGATTTTTGGGACGTTTGAATTATATCACTAGGTTTATATCCAACATGACTGCTACATGTAAACCTATTTTCAAGTTTCTGAGGAAAGAACAAGGGTATGTTTGGACTGAAGATTGTCAAAAGGCTTTTGATAGTATCAAAGAGTATTTGCTTGAACCTCCTATCCTGATACCTCCAGTTGAAGGACAACCTTTGATTATGTATTTGACTGTTTTAGAAGATTCAATGGGTTGTGTACTCGGTCAACGAGATGAAACAGGAAAGCAAGACCATGTCACTTATTACTTGAGCAAGAAATTTACCGATTGCGAAACAATATACACTATGTTAGAAAATACTTGTTGTGCTTTGGCGTGGGCCACCAAACGTTTGCGCCAATATATGTTGAATCACACCACTTGGTTAGTTTCGAAGATCGATCCTATCAAGTATATTTTTTAGAAGCCCACTTTGACTGGGAGAATTGCTAGATGGCAGATGTTATCTGAATATGATATTGAGTACCATACTCAGAAGGCTATTAGAGGAAGTGTTTTGGCTGATCATTTGGCTCACCAGCCTATTTTGGATCATCAACCCTCAAACGATGATTTTCCAGACGAGGATGTCATGTTTTTAAAGATGAAAGATTGTGAAGAACCCGTGCATGGTGAAGGACCGGAACCAGGTTCTCAATGGGGTTTAGTTTTTGATGGAGCTGTCAACGCTCATGGAAAAGGGATAGGTGCTGTTATTGTGACTCCTTAAGGGACCCACATCCCATTTATTTCCAGATTAACATTCAAGTGTACTAATAATGAGGCTGAGTATGAAGCATGCATTATGGGTCTTGAGGAAGCAATAGATTTGAGAATTAAGAATTTGGATGTGTTTGGTGATTATGCAGTAGTAATCAACCAAATCACTGGAGAATGGGTAACTCGACATGATAATTTGGTCCCATACAGAGATTATGCTAGAAGACTGTTACCGTTTTTTGATAGGGTCGAATTTCATCATATTCCTCGTAATGAGAACAGAATGGCAGATGCGTTGGCAACTTTGGCCTCAATGATTGTGGTGAACTTTTGGAATGAGTGTCCTCAGATTGAAGTAAAACGTCTTGATAGACCCGCCTACATCTTTGCTGTCGAGGAAGTTAAAGATGGCAAACCCCGGTACCATGACATTGAAGTGTTCCTTAGAACTCAAGAATATCCTTTGTGAGCTTCCAACAAAGATAAGAAGACTTTAAGAAGGTTGGTTGGGAGTTTTCTCCTAAGTAACAATGTGTTATGCAAACAGAATTTTGACATGGTCTTGCTGAGATGTGTTGACAAACAAGAAGCATATATGTTAATGACGGAAATTCACGAAGGATCCTTTGGCACTCATGCCAACGGACATGCCATGGCTAAGAAAATTTTAAGAGATGGTTATTATTGGATCACAATGGAATCAGATTGTTACAAGTTTGCTAGAAAATGTCACAAGTGTCAGATTTACGTAGATAAAATTCATGTGCCTCCGACTTTGTTGAATGTTATCTCATCCCTGTGGCCGTTCTCTATGTGGGGAATTGATATGATTGGTATGATAGAGCCGAAAGCATCTAATGGGCACCAATTCATCTTAGTAGCCATTGATTATTTTACCAAGTGGGTCGAGGCAGCTTCTTACGCTAATGTAACTCGACATGTGGTTGTCAAATTCATCAAGAATCAGCTTATCTGCCGATATGGTGTGCCAAGCAGAATTATTACAGATAATAGTTCCAATTTGAATAACAGAATGATGAAAGAATTGTGCGAAGAATTCAAGATCGAGCATCATAATTCTTCTCCTTACAGACCAAAGATGAATGGGGCTATTGAAGCCGCCAACAAGAATATCAAGAAGATCATTCAGAAAATGGTCGTTACTTATAAGGACTGGCATGAGATACTCTCGTTCGCCTTGCATGGGTATCGTACGACGGTGCACACATCGACTGGGGCAACTCCATTTTCACTTGTTTACGGTATGAAAGCAGTACTCCCAATAGAAGTTGAAATTCCTTCTATGAGGATTTTGATGGATGCAAAGTTATCAGAAGCTGAGTGGTGCCAGAACAGATATGATCAGTTGAACTTAATCGAAGAAAAGAGGATGGCGGTGCTATGCCATGGAAAGTTATATCAGCAAAAGATGAAGAAAGCATTTGACAAGAAAGTTTGACCCCGCGTATTCAAAGAAGGCGACCTCGTGCTCAAGAAGATCCAGTCTTTCCTCACTGACGTCAGAGGAAAATGGGCCCCGAACTATGATGGTTCGTACGTGGTAAGAAAGTTTTTGTCAGGAGGTGCTCTGATGTTAGCAACAATGGACGGAGAAGAAATCACTCGCCCTGTGAATACAGATGCTGCCAAGAAGTATTTTGTTTAGAACTCGGGGAGTTCTCGTTAACTTAGGAAAAGCAAGATATTATTCCCTTGATGTAATCCCTATTATTTTCCAACATTGTAATACTGGGGTCACGCCTTTCTGTGGACCACCATTCAATAAAAAGTTTTTCATTTGTCAAAATCTTTATTCTTGATAGCAAAATCCAAATTGATTTAAAAATTTGTTTTACCTGATATGTGAATAACAAAAAGATGACCAAGGATGTTTGTTTCATCCATGGAAGAACGTCAATCATATATGATCCCCCAAGCAGAGGATATTTATTTTATCTAGAGATGAAGTTTGTTTACGATCAAGTAGTACGAGGTCTGTGGAGATTTTGCTTGAGTACCCTTCCGTTTGAGACGTTTATTTTTGCCTCTCCTAGTTTGTCAGCATACGCATTAGCATATAGATAGATAGCATGGCATGTGCATCTCTTTGCATCTCTTTGTGTTTGCTTTATTCTATCGCTTTGGCCGTGGTTATCCCTAGGTGTTCGAGTGTGTCTTATCCCTTCAAGTAGAGTTGTCAGTCCTAAGCAGAAAAGCACAATATTTCTACTTTCCCCACTGAGTTCGATCCTCGTGGAAGACGGTTATTCCAGTACATTCCATTTGAGTTCATACCTCAATGGTCGAGTCTTGCTTGGCATTTTCTCTTCGGCTACTTCCCGAATTGAATTTCGGTCCTTGGCAATCACATTGTGGATAATCTCAAACTTATGAGCGTGGATCAAGTGTGCATTTATTTTGCACTATATTCCCCAAGAAGAATATTCATGAAGACAAATATTTCTCCAACAATAT
>CAWUDS030001338.1:0-50949 GCA_963859935.3 Lathyrus sativus | reverse complement strand
TTCATTGTTAATGAATCATTTAGGATTTGTTGCACCTTCTTCTCATCTACCCCAAGTCAATAATGAAACTGATAATCCAAGTGAAGATGATGTTGATGAATCAGAAGAAGACATTAGTGAACATATTAGTAGTGAATTTTGATTTGGATTGTGTCACACCCCAAATTTTACCCTTAGATTATTAGGTTCTTTTCGCATCTCATCTCATTCTGCATCGCATTTTAACTGACCGCTAACCAGTTTGTCCAGTCTGTTGGTTTTATTTGCAGGAAAATTACATTGTATACAATTTAATCTATGAAGGGAAAAAGGGACTTGTTTGAACTCAGCAGTTACGTTAGATTTAAATCGTGCAAGATGATTAATTGTCGAATTCGGGGTTTGGAACGTCAAAGCTTAATTAGATAACTTTAATTGGATGAAGTTAATCAGACGAATTTATTTAGATGAGTTTCATCAGAGGAATTTAGTCGTTTGAATTTAATCGAATGATTTTGATCAGTGGAATGTAATCGAGCAAATTTAGTTGCTTGAGTGTAAGCGGGTGAATTTACGTGGCGAAATTTGATCAGGAATCAAATTCAGTTTAGTAAGAAAAATAGAATTTATTTATTTAAATTCTATGTTTTTTATTACAATGTGCAAAGACAATTACAATTTCAAATTAATTTCTAATTATTTTCCTAAAAAGCCTAATTATCTCCGCGTCCAACTCTTCAACTTTCGACTTTTCGGACCCGACAATAATCTGCCCAGTTTGTTTCCAAGAGAGAGAGAGAGAGAGAAAGTGATTTTTTTGAAAAAGTGTTTTTTGGAAAAGTGTTTATGTGGGAAAAGTGATTTTTCTTAGTTTTAGCCAAACAAGACTTAAGACATCCAAAATCCATAGAACCAAAGTGGATATCCAGATCCATCAAGAAAAAATGAATATCTAAGTTCAGAAACAACTTTCCCAAAATCCTTACAACCAAACGGGGTCAAAGTCATCATAAATAACTTTCCCAAAATTTTAGCAAAACAAGGTCAAAGAAATCAACAAACCAGCCACGAAAATTGTAACAACCAGCATGCCCAGGCTCAATCAAACAAGTATTATATAAACAGCAGCCTCACCATCAGTTTGTAAGAAAAAAAGGAAATCCAGAAGGGGAAAGAAAAAGGAAAGTTCAATCAGTAGAAAAATAAGGAAAAAGAGGCGAAAAAGAACCAACTCAAATCGCTTCAAACCTCGCGAAAAAGGTGAACAATTTTGATACTAACAGGTTTTTTTTCGTTTACTTTGTGTTTTCAGAATCCTACTGGGAAGAGTAAGAATGGTAGGAGGAATGAACGAAAAGCTTCAAAAGAACAACAATCGAGAAGCTGTGCCGCCCCCTCCCCCATTTTTATTTCAATTGCTTTATATTCTTTTTTATTTTTCTTTATTTTATTATTTTATTATTATTATTATTAGTAGTAGTATTTTATATTTTTATAGTTTAAGAAAATTAGATTCATTAAAACCATTCATTCATTTTTATTTTAACTTTATATTTTGGTTTAATTAGGTTGATAAAACCTTTCATAAAGTTAAAACCTTTTTTATTATTTTTATTTTACAATTTAGTTTAATTAGGTTAAATTAAAACCTTTCTTAAGTTAAAACCCTTTTTTTTTAAATTAAAACTCTCTTAAACTAAAACTCCTTTTTTGAAGATGAAAGCCTTTGTTTTAAAAAAAAAAAATCAAAACCCTTTTTTAAAATTTTTTTCTTAAAGTTAACTTGAAACCTTTTTATAAAAGATGATTAGAACATTTCTTTAAAATTCAACATTCCTCAATTAAAAAACCTTTTTTGAAAAAATAAGATTTTTATTAATCCATTAAAATTAGGCAAAGTTAAAAATTAACATTTTAAATTCAAACTCTTTTTTTGTAAATTCTTCATTTAGTTTAAATCCCTTTCCTAAAATCGTCTAACGTTGCGCTTTCAATTTCACATTGAACCTTACCGGTTATTCTCGTATAATTTTTATGTCGGTTCATTCATTGTTTTCTCAGTTGTACTGTTATAATACTTCATTTTTCATATTTCATTTTATGGTTGTAATTTACGCGAGGATATTGTCGCTTTGCAATTCCCTTACTTTCCGCATTTTATTTTCTTTGGGTTGTAATTTATGCGAGGATATCGTTGTTGTGCAATTCCTTTACCGTTTTCGTACCTTTCCCGTATTTTCATACTGCGGCTTAATCGTATTTTCATTATTTTATTTACCGTTAAATCCCTTCAGAAGGAATAGGTCTAGCTGTTTGACCGCTGCGTCAATAGTCTTTACCTTGGACTCTTTCCCCTTTTAAAATGCCTAGGCGTCCCGCCGTGTACAGTTTTACCATTTACCTTAGCATTGGGATAAGGAGTCACCGCACTCCATTTTAGGCGTCCCTCCGTGGACACTTTTACCCTTTACCATAGCATTAGGATAAGGAGTCGCCGCACTCCATATTAGGTTTCCCGCCGTGGAATACATATCTTACATTTTTAATTTAATTCAACTTCTACGTAAAAATAGGAGTCGCCGCACTCCACATAAGTGCTTCCTTAAGAATGCTTATTCCCCCATTGAAACCTTAACCACAGTCAAGAAGTTTCTAACCTCCCTTTAAAGGGGAACTACGATTACTCTGATTCCATCCCCTACCTCGGATACGTAGGCACAAGATGCGAATCTTAGCGAGTAAACTTAGGACTAACCCTTAGGTCTCTCTTTCACCTTTAAAGCAAAATAGTAAACTTTAAACAAGAGGTTCTTATAGAGTATTACAGAAGTTTAGGGTGCTAATACCTTCCTTAGGCTTAACCAACCCCTTTACCTAGATCTCTCCCCGCATTTTTTACGATGCAAAATAGGTTTTTCCTTTCTTTAACCTTTCCTTCGGATAAATCAAAGACCGGTTGTGAATCAAAGATTATGATTCAAATTAATTAATAATTTGATATCCTATTCTCACCGCAACATATTGTTTTTTCTTGTTAACTAATTTGAAATTTGCATTGTTTTTTCTTATTAATCTGGTTGGACAAGTGATTATTAGTAAATTAAATATAACTTTATAAGTACTTGTTATTGACTTTATAGTAATGTTTGGTTGCTTTAAAAATTCGAATGTGATTAGTGTTGCATTGTCTTATTCAAATTATATTTTTATTTTTATATTATTGTTACTTTGATATTTAACAATAATCATAATATTTTAAATATGAAATAAACACAATTAATAATAAAAACTAAAAACCTGAAGGAGAAATTACTTGTGAGTTTACCTGCGGATTTTCAATTTGCTGCGACTTTTCCTGCGAAAATTTAAATTACCTGCGGCATTTTCTACGAGTTTTTCTATTTTACCTGCTAATTAATTAACTACGAAGGTTTTAGCGGGGAACAAAAATAGCAAGAAGAATCGCAGATAACACGGTTTCTGCAGAAATTTTGTCAAAATCCGCAGAAAATCAGAGTATTTCTAGTAATGAAAATAGTAATTCAAACAAAATCATACTGTATTTTATCAAAATAAAATTTAATTGCAGAATTTCATTCACATTTTGGTGAAGAAGTTTTAATACGATAAAATACATAAAAAAAATCATAAATAAGTGGAAAACTTTTTGCTAATATAAAATAATACCTCGACTAAATATTATCAAAAACAATTCTATGATAAAAAGGTCAAGACTATGAATCCAGTAATTTACTAATATAATTAAATAACTGATTTATGACCTATTTATATGTCTCAATTATTAACATTTTTTTATATTAATATAGTAGACAAAAAAAGGCAGATAACTATGTAGCAAGGGAAAATACAACAAGGAAAATTTTTGCATAGTAAGGTCAATGGCGAGGATAATCAAAATGGAGAGCAAAATCAAGGTGACCAAGGTCACTGGGAAAAGATCCAATGCAACAAACACAGGTTGAATGGCATGAGGAGTTCAGTTTGGAGTGTTGGGAGAGGGAAAGGGAAGGGATAAGAAGAAAAATTATCTTCTTTCTTTTTCATTGAGTTTCCTAATCATTTCAACGCAAGAGACATGTTTGATACATTCAAAGAATACGGTTTGGTCGTGGAGGTTTATATTCCTGCAAGAAGAGATAAAAGAGGAAAGAGGTTCAGGTTCGTTCGGTTTAGAAAGGTAGTGTATAAAAATATGCTGGCAATCAAGTTAGACAACATACTTATTCAAGGCAGGAATGATAAAAATTGATAACTGAATTGGAGAGGTTGCTTTATTATTGAAAATAGATAGCCTTATAAATAGGCAGTACAACAGAATAGTTCAACAAAGACACGAACTTAAAATTCCTAAAAACAAGATACCCACTAAACAAACTAACACCACTAACAACACCCTTGAAATGAAACCCTTCAGCTTCAGTTCACTAAGTCTCATTTAGTGTGCAGACTCCAAGTAACTTCCCGAGCTTCAAAAATGTAGGCAGCTTCAGTGGCTTGGTCATTATATCTGCGATCTGATCTTCACTCCTGCAGTAGAAGATATCGATTATACCTTCCTTTGTGTAATCCCTTAGAGTCTTTTTGATCTTTATGTGCATGTATTTTAATTATGTGCATGTATTTTAATTATGTGCATGTATTTTAATTATGGATGTTAGAGTTTTTTCAATCTTATGATAGTACTAACCTTCATGTTGTGCTTTGAGTGTAAACAGTTAACCTAAATAGTTGAGAGTTTGGTGAATTTTGTCTTGTAAGGATCTTGCTACTTATGATGTACTCTCTGGTAAACGAGCACGCGCGGTTAGGGGGATCATCATGACCCTATCCTAGCCATCATAATGCATTAAATGTGGCTCACGGCTCGAGGAACACGTGGCACTTCACTTCTTCAAATCCCATCAATCGTTGGTCTCCCGGTATATTGAGCTTCCCGACATGTAGTGTTATAGGTCCCCGGACACAGATTCCCTCGGGCACCAAGTATCAGCCTCATCTCCGCAACAAGCGACGACCTTTCCTGGAGTGCAAATTTTCCTTAAGTCACCACTCCCATGCTCGAAAGCAACGACTTGGGGGGCTACTATTCCGGACTGGCCCAATCCACTTCTGCTCCCAGAACGGCTCAATTGCCTAAATCTAATCAAACTGAGGGAGAATTTACCTTTCTGCCCATCCACCGGGGGAGGTAGACCAGTTTACCCCTGGGCCCACACTTCTCCTCATCAGTCCTTACCCGTCACGCATGGTCCCACCACTCAGAAACAGTCACGACACTTGTGCCCGTTACTGCATCTCTGTCCATAACAACGACTAGTTATGAGCACCTCTTATGTCCCAACGACTAATTTCTAGAAGTTACCTATTCTTCGGGAAACAGTTATCTCGCTTGAAAATTAGGACCAATGGCCAAGCACTAGGGGCACTATAAAAACCCTCTCATTTGAGAGGGTCAGGTATTCAATATTCACCTTGATACACACATATTCTATACTTGACTTCTTTCTCCCGATTCTTTCTTTAGCATCAGAGTGCCTTACAGATACACCACCGCATCCTCTCTCACACCCAACATCATAGACAATTGTCTTTGACCCACTTCAGATTCTGATCAACCGTCAAGATCACTTTCCATTAGCCATATATCCTTGAAAAATATGGTTAATTCATTCGTGAATTTATGTCATTTATTCCTAATTTTTTTACAAAAAAAAGGTTTTCCTGCATGTTCATAACTCATCATTAAATAACCAACACCAACAAACATACATATCTAAGTATTACAAAACAATAGATTTTTCTTATAACATGCCACATGTTTCCTCTCCCAACACTCATTTAGTGCTGCAATAGTATTATTCACATGATCTCACCCTAATCCAGTATCTTTTCCAAATAAGTTGTACCAAGCACGCCAATCCTTTCTTAGATTAACATACATATTCTTCCATTGTGCTTTCTCATACTTCCTTTTTGGTTAACTCATGAAAATTGAAAAATGATATCTTTCCATTCTTTCTTTTCTAAAGCTTGTACCAACAAGTTATCCCTTGAAAAACTTGATCCAAACATACTTTCACAAAAAATGTAGTTTCACTACAAGAAACATTGCATTTTTCCAGGTGATTTTCACGTCACTAACTCAAAAACCACTTCACTAACCAACTTTTGTGACGTGGGTAAAACACGTCGGAAATGCAATGGTGGGAACATGGTCCCACGTGGAAAATACGTCACAAAGTTGTGACATAGTTCCCACGTCGCAAATAACAAAATCAAGAGAAAATCTTCCCACGTGAAAACCAAGTCACTAATTAGTGACATGATTTTCACGTGGGAACCCAATGACTTTGCACGTTAATTCTGGCACTAATTAAATTGGTTCCCATGTGATTTTCACGTCACTTATTAGTGACGTGATATACATGCCACAACAAAAATATGTTTTATAATAGTCACATTGTTTGCACTTCACTATAAAATTTAATAATAAAAAAAATAAAAATAAATATTAACTGAAAACAGCTATAAAATTAAAATAAATATTAAATATTAACTATAAATTTTAAAAAATTAAAATAATATACATTAAAAAAATATATGTAATTTGTCTTATAGATATACATCATTTTAATAAAATGTGTAATTTAAATCTATTTTTTCTATTTCGACACCAACCAAATAAAATATGTTCACTAAAATAATATAAATTATGTTTACTAAAATATACAACATATTCTCAAAATATAATATTTTAAAATATAATATATAATTTGTTTATTAATAATAATATATTTAACATATAATATATATTCATTATTTTTTAAAAATATGTTTTTCTAAAATAATATATATTATGTTTACTAAAATAAAATAACTATTCAATAATATAATATTCTATAATATATATAATACATTATAAAATTCATTATATTTATTAAAAATAACACATTTAAAATATATATAATACATATTCATTATTTTTTAATAAACATACTTTTTGACAAAATAATACATTTAAAAATAACACATTTTAAATATAATACATATTCTTTATGTTTTGTAACAAATATCTTTTAATTTTTTTTATTTACAATATTGTTTACTAATTTTTTTTTTAAAAATTCTACTTTTTCTCACATACTAAATATTCTGTTTTTAAAAATTAAAAATATATTACATATTTAATTTGTTTCTAATAAATATTCTGTTTATATATATTATTATATTTTTAATTCGAAATATATATATTCTAAAAATATATATATTATTTTCATTTTTTTCTTTCAACAACAACAACACAATAAACAAAAATAATATTTATAAAATATCAACAAAAAAATATCAACAACAACAAAAATATAAATATTCTAAAATTTTATAATATATCAACAAAATAATATATCAACAACAACACAACACAATAATATATCACAAAAACTCTAAAATTTTCTTCTAAAATTATATTTCATATATCACCAAAATCTCAAAAATAAACTAATTGAAATGCTTAAATACCTCATTGTGCTAACTCTATCAAAGCTTTCAATTGACTTTCTTAAATCTAGATCAGAAAAAAAAATCAACAATTAATAATTAGATAAATATAAAATAAACGGTAAAATATTCACAAAAACAAGCTATAGATCAATCACCTTAAATTTTTTGAGATGTTGCTGAAGATGAAAGCAACGAAGGAATGAAATGAGATGTTGCTGAAGGAAAATTTTGTGAATTAATATATAGGGAGTCTTGTGACATGGTGAACACGTGGGAGGTACCCACGTGATTCCCGTGCGTTCCCTGTGGAAAGTTACCCACGTGATTCCCAAGTAGGAACATTTCACAAAACTGTCACATTCAATTCCAACATTCAATGTATCTGGAAGATTAATGGAAAAGCTGAGATATTTTTTATTTATAGTTTTGCCAAGTGATTTGCATGTGGAAAACTTGTGACATGTTACACACGTGGAAAATAAATGGACTTTTTTGAATTTTCAGTTCCCACCTATTTTACACGCCACAACTGAATGTTTTAAAATTTCAAACTTCCCTCCCTCTTAAAATTCCAATTTTTAGTTGAAGATTTTAGGTCTGAATAATTTATTATTTAAATGGAATCACTTGCCAAAGTGTTTTTTTCCACGTGATTAGCACGTCACTAAATCACTTGTTAAAATGAACTTTTTCTTGTAGTGTTTATTTATGATTCCATAAAGCTTTAGTTTTCTGTTGCACCCTTTCATTATTTGTGAAAAGATCACACTAACTATAACAATTATATGTTAACTAGATGTTAATATCTCAAATCATTATTTAATATCTCAAATTTTATTTAAAAAAAACAACTAGATGTTAACTAATTATAACAACTATTGCATCTAATGTAAAAAAATTAATCCATACTTAATTTTTCATTCTCAATTCACATTATCTCACATCTACACAATGGACAAGAATAAATGTGTGTATGAGTCACACATTGACAGATCCATTTAGCAATACACATTTTATGAAAAATATGAGAACATTTTGTATAAAAGAGTTCCGTCTCCGATCCATTGCAAAACTCTTCAAAACAAATTGAACATTGATCCTTAGAATCTGAAGTAATATCAACTTCCAAATTTGATGATAAACCCACAATTTGTTGATCATTATGATAAGCATGATTTAGATCAAATTCATCTTCTTCTCCAATGCGCGAATTAACCCATCGAAGAGCCAAATTCACCGCCTCCACTTTTCCACGTTGAACCATTTTTCTAGCACAATCTCTCATATCACGTATAACCAAGTTCATTAGGTAGTTAGGCAAGGCTTCAAAGATTTCGTACAAACATTGGTTGTTGATATCATTATTGTTGCATAAGATATCAAGAGGAATCTCAAATTTGTGAAAGTTGGGGGTTATTAATCTAAAGGTAAGGTTTTTTGGGTCATTGGACGTAGAAGAAATAATTAAGTGAGTGTAATCAATGATGATGGTTAAGCAATCATTCAATGAAAGAGTTTTTGAAGGAGACATTCTTGAGTTGAAGGAGGAATCCATGAATGATTGACAGGTTTTAGAGCAAGTATGGGGTAGAAGTAGAAAAATATTTGGTTTTGTGTTTAAATTTGTTTTAAATACAATCCTTTTATAGGAAAAAAAATCTCGAAGAAGATTTTACCCTATTGTAACAAATCCTAAATCTTTTAATATTTTATCTAACAACAATATCCAAAAATATCTGACATAGGCATCAAAAGTATATATTTGTTTTAACAAAGATCCTTGGTGGCAGATTGTGTCATTAATAGCCAACACGATTTGAATTTTTCTTAGGATAAAAACTAACACCATTAATTACCAAAAAAAAAAAAAACTAACACCATTAATATTTGTGACAAGAATTATGTAGGATATCTCATATTATTAGTTATTAATTCAGTTTTTCTTGTATAATCTTAGTGTTAAATTTTATCAAATATAACTTTTATTTTTTAAAACAAATATCTTGTTTTAATAAAAAATATATATATTTTAGTAATTTTATTGATAAACAATGTTAATTAATTTAACTAAATAAAGATAACAAGTTTTTTATTAAAAAAATATAAGTATTGTTAATTTTGCTTTAAAATATGAAGGTTAACTGTTTTTATTTTTATTTTGGCCTAATCATCAAACTCAACAAGATGTTTTTTAATAGAAAAACTAACTATATTCTAATTGATTTATTTTATTTTAAGGAATAAATTTAATCCTACTATTAATCAAACCAATTTAATGAAATACAATAAATTAAAATTCTTTTTATTTCTAACTCTTATCAACACAACATAATTCAATACTTAGTTGAACGAATGGTCAACAATGTGGCTTATATGTGTCTCAGGCCTATTATGGTTTATATTCTTTCCTATCTCATTCGCTAAAACATTATTTGTTCGAGGGGTATGAACAAATCTAGCCTATTTGATGCATAATCTTGCATGTCATCCCTACTATATAGATAGATCGTTATCATTGTCGGTAATGAGTTTCATTAGGCCTAGGTTATCCGTTTCCAACACCACCTTCTGCATTCTATTTTGTATCACAATTGCCATTTTCATCACTGGACCATTCACTGCTTGGGGATTGTTGTCTGAATTTTTCTCTTTCCTGCCATAGTTTTAGGGGTTAATTTCCAAAATGCCAGTAGAAACTATAATATAATTAAAAAGGGATTAGAGAAAAAAAATGGAAAGTGCTAGTAGAAAAATATGGGATTAGAGACAATACATCATCTTCTTCAAAATGATCGAAGAACGTCCGATACCCAGAAGCACAATGCGGAGTTTTTTTCGTAATTCATCTCATACGTGGACCACATTAGTTAATGATATCAATTAATATAAACAATGTATTAAAAAGTATAAATTAATATTATACGTTAATTGATTATAATAATATATATTAATATTATTAATATATATATTAATATTAATAATATTAATATATAATAATAATATTAATATTAATAATATTAATATATATTAATATTATTAATATATATTAATATTATTAATATTAATATTATTAATATTAATATTAATATTATTAATATAAATTAGTAATAATATTTAAAAAGAATTAAAAAATAAAACGAAAAAAAATATGCTATGTACATAACCGCCCATTCAAAGTGCGGTTGACTTTTTCATTACACTCTGCCGCCCATTGAAAGGGCGGAAGCGTTCAACCAAAAATGAGATTTTTTTGGAAACATGGCAATTTGGTATATTAATTGAAAACTATGGCATTTTGGAAATTAACCCCTAAAACTATGGCAGAAAAGAGAAAAATTCTTGTTGTCTCCACCAACTTTAGTTTGGGCTTTTTTAATGATATTTTTACGTGAGTTTCTTAATCCATTCTTTGATATTTTTAGGCATTATTTTTTTTACGTCGGATGTTTTTGGAGACATATCTACGAAAAAAGTTTCTTATCAGAACAAATTTCTTTTATAAAAAAATCAAATTTCGTTAGTCGCAAATGTAAATTAACTGTCGCAAATGAATATAAAATAGCATACATCCGTAAATAAAATAAAATAAAATAAAATTATATATATATATATATATATATATATATATATATATATATATATATATATATATATATATATATATATATATATATATATATATATATATATATATATATATATATATATATATATATATATATATATATATATATATATATATATATATATATATATATATATATATATATATATATATATATATATATATATATATATATATATATATATATATATATATATATATATATATATGAGAAGTAATATGTCATAATCATAAAAAAATAGTACACAAATGTCATCAAAATATATACATCAAAAAATACATCACAGTCACTACTGTGTGTGCTTGATAACATCTGTATCCCCTCCTCTGCCTATGCCTCTGTCACCTCGTCTGTCTCTGCCGCTTCCTCGACCGCCCGGTCTGTGTCCTCGGCCATCGATCCCACCCGTCCTGACGCGATGCTTGCGATTCATAAGTTCCCCATGTGCCACCTCAATGATCTCATCCAATACACGTCTGTGGTCAGACCCCTTAGTGAAGAAACCAGAGGTAGCTCCAGTCTCTCGGCACTCTAGTTGCCCGAGTCTCGTCCAATACCATGTGCGTCTGATAGTCAGCAAAGAACTCGTCTATCTGCCTACGGGTCAAGCAGAGAGGAGCGGATACAACTGGGTGTCTGAGTATCGTCTATGTGGACCAGAACTGCCGCATAACGCACTTCGGCAAATATGGAACAGTGATGATCGAACTGCATGCAAACCATCTTGAGAATAGTGATATGTCGTCAAACGGGCTCGTCTCACAGTGATCGGCATAGACGTCGTAGCATTTGTCCTCGGCAACCAGGCGATCAAGATAGACTATGTAAGGGTCGACTGCCTGATTTCCCCTAAACAGGATAAAATCACGAACATACAACATCTGCTATGTGTATTCAAGCACACTCCCCCACCTGAAAATCATGCGAAAATGTTGGAATATCCAAGCCTGAAATGAAAATAAAATACATCAGGGTCAAGCATTATCATAAATATAAAATGAAAAGAAATGAAAAAAAAAGCTACCACAAGTAGTGACATGCTGCTTGCCACAGTTTTGGTCTTCCACTGGCATCCCTCTCTCAGTCTCCAATATGTGTAAGCCAGGGTAGCCGCCCCCGAGTTATACTCATGGATCCGTGTGAAATCCAAAAAGTACCTCAGGTAAGCGACATCGATATGTGGAGGAAGTATCCACAAACAGCTGCGTCCTAAGTAAAAATAAAACATAACACCTCAGCACATGCTGTCTTTGTATCTCAACCTCAGCTAGATCACCATCTGCTTGGCGTGCAGCAGCGAGCACCTCGCAAAATCTACGTGTCAAAAAGGAGAATCGCACATGAGCCCCTCTGGTCTTATCCACCTCCTCCAGTGCATCTACTGGATCATCCCTAAGCTCATCGATCAACATCTCTCTCGCCTCTTCCTTCGTCATCCTACTGTGATGGAGGAGGGTACCCCTGATCAGTATATGCAACAGACAGGAGATGTCATCCAGTGTAATAGTCAGCTCGTCATGCGGTAGATGTAAGGAGGACGTCTAAGGGTGCTATCTCTCCGTAAATCCCATCAGCATCCCGTTATGGATCAGGCTGTAATCGATATCACAAAGGTCCTTCAAACTAGAGGCAGCAAGGACATCTTGGAACCAAGCCTCCTGTGGCTGCTCCAAAGATGATATATTCCACCCATGGTTATAGAACTTCTACGGCTCACGAGCTTGAAAATTTTCCATAAATAAGAAACAATGTTAATAATCAACAATGGTACAAATTATAAATTTCCAATGAAAAAAACAAATTGAGTATTGTTAGCTCTCTATCACAGACATGTCTGGTAGTATGGTCAGCATACCCTGTCAGCAGGGACATATCTGAGGGACCCCCTGGGAAACCCTCAACTCATCATCATCGTCTTAACCACCATCATCTATTGGTGGGTCATCAGCCTCTAGAGGTGATATCAGAGCAACATCATCAGCAGGATGGGGAACATAAGTATCTCGGCGAGGCTTGTGAGATGACGGGGCCTGTGATGAGCCCTCAGCTGAATCTCGACGCCTCCGGGATGAAGAAGTCGATGATAGGGTGGGATATGAGGTCGAGGGAGTGTCCTGGACATGTGATGAAGAAGGTTGTACAATAGGTTGTGCCTCAGTTGTATCGGCCTGGGTAACAGTGGCTTGGCTCCGACCGTTCGCGTCTCATAGATGCATGCTGCGAAACCCGTCCAAGACGCAATTTGTCGTCTCTGTCTGCCATGATGTCTGCAACGTAATAACTAAGAAAAAACAGTTATATACAAATAAATCAAAAAACAAAAAAGAAAAAAATTGACATTTTCTACTTACGGATATACAAACCCGGAACAAGTTCTGTATATGTATCTATGGAAGCACCCAGAATTTACAACGTTTGGGTTGTTCTGGAGCTGCATCTACAAAAGCGCCCTAATGTTAAATTGTTCCGTAGATGTAGATCCGGAACAACCTGTAACTCAAAGGTTACGGTAATGGCGTCCCCTACCCATGCAAATGTGATTTTTGAAGCCTTGATCGTCCTTTTCAGTCAACAAACAATACCTACATTGTCTCTAAACTATGTTTCTAAAACTATCTAAGGATTTCTACACTACAAGAAAAAAGGAGATTTACGACACTTGAGTTGCGACAGTTATAACAAAACCATCCTTATTCCTGGATTGCGACGGTTGTCACGACAGTTAGGGTCAACCGTCGTAGATTTTTTGCGACAGTTATCAAAAAAATCGTCCTTATTCCTGGACTACGACAGTTCTCACGGCAGTTTGAGCCAACCGTCGCAAATTTTTTAGGCATGTTGTATAAAATAATGCGACAGTTACCAAAGAACCGTCCTCTTTCCATAATGGCGATAGTTAAGGCGAACTGTCGCAATTACTTTAGCCAATCATAATCAATACTTTTTTTATTCATTTAATTTTCCATTTTTTTCTTTCATTTTTATTTTCTAACCTTTTCAATTTTATTAATTAATTTAGTAAATAATTATTATAATTATTATAATTTTCATGACAATGTAGCTTAATATTTTTGTCTAAAATAATAGTAAAATATTTTCTGTTTTATTATATAAATAGTTAAATTTTATTAAAATTAATTTTGGTAACAATGTTAATATATTTATACTTATTATAAAATTAGAATGATATTTTTAATCTCTATTTGTTCTATTTTATTAATTATTTTTAATGTGAATTGTGAAATTTTTTAATTTTAAATTAAATTTTAATAATTAATCTAAATTTATTAAAGAAAATATTAGTTTTACTTAATATATTTATTTTTTTGTTTTTGTGAAATTAAAAAATATAATTTTATATATTTTAGTAAAAATTAAATTAAAAATATCAAAAATTTACTATATATCAAAATTTAATAAACTCAAAATTTTAAAAATAGTTTTTATAGTAAAAGTTAAACACAAAATTAAACTATATATACTCTTAATATTATAAAATAAAAAATAAACAAAACATTTTAATAACATGCATTTATTAAAGAGAAATAAAAAAATTAATTAAATAAAACTGCATATGTGGACTGTGGATCTACCGTTGTTACATGTTCAAAATTTGCAAAAACTTCACTTCCCTCACAACCGCGACGGTGCCGTCATCTAAAATTTCATCTTCCCGCTAAAACTTAGAATTCATTCTCCTTGTATGTGTCTTTTTTTTTCTTCTTTCTAAGAAATCTCCGCTCACACCATTGGAGAAAGAGGGAAACAATTCTGTGTTTTCAGCACTCTCGCCGTCATTGCAAATCACCGTCAAAGCAACCATCATCAATTTGAATCTGAACAAGTTTGTCTTCTCAAACCCTAAATTACTTTTCAAACCTTGAATCAGATTCATGTTTGGATTTTACTCTGCATTTTGTATTCAATTGGTTTGGATTTTAATCATTATGTGTTTGATTTCTCTGTTTGAGAGTTAAATTTGAGTAAGAAAATGAATTATTTATCTGTGTGGACGTGTTATGTGGAGTTTCTTGATGTTGAAGGATTGCGGTTGCAAATTCATATTGTTAATTCAATGGTTTTGTCCTGAGTTGGTGTCGGGCTTGGTTTTGTTTCTGGTGATCGTGTTTGGCTGCGGCAGTTGCTTTCTCTATTGGGCTTGTTGTTTGATTTGGAGTCCTTGCCTTGTTTAAGAGTTTAAACTTGTAGCTTGATTTTTGATACATTGTTTATAATTCAGAATAGGCTTCAAAATATACCTTGTAATTTAAATCGAAATATCGGGTTGTATTATTTTAGACTAGATCTTCTATATAATTTTTTTGAGAAAGATTTCAACTACATCACAATGTTGTAATTCACAAGCAAAAATAGTCTTTACAAATTCATAAAAATTCCTCAATTCATCTCATCATTTAATCTATGCTGCTCTTTTGAGAATCATATTTCTGCAATATACAAGTCCTTGAATTCATAACTGCAACTCACTCATAACTGCAACTCACTCATACAAGGTTGTGTTATTTTAGACTAGATCTTCTTTCTCATTTTTTAAGAAAGATATATTTGTTCATAGTAGCCAAATTAGTGCAGAGATATATAAGTGGTAGAGTGAGTATCATTGATTTCAACTACATCACAGTGTTGTAATTCATAAGTTAAAATAGTCTTAACAAATTCATACAACTTCCTTAATTCATCTCATCATTTAACTGAATTAAGCAGGTGATGTAGTTGATTTCAACTTAATTCATATTAACTTCGAATGAAGCAGGTTAAGAGATGCTCAGGTACCAAGAATCTTCCTGAATCCTTTTTCTTCCTTTGCTCTGCAATTCCAACTTTCTTCTGCGTGCTTCTTCTTCTTTCACCTTATTTCTTCCTTCCGATTCTGTAGCAGAGGGGTTGTGAGGCACGGGAGAGTTTGTGAAATTGCTTGAATTGTTGTGGCTTATATGTAGCATATGCGTTGTGAGGCACAAGAAAGTTTGTGAAATTGCTTGTTTTGATGTCTGCTACTGCTGATATTTCAAGATATAGGGACTACTTTAGGGATCTTGGTAGAGGCGAATTAGTTGAAGTGCTTGCAATTCCTAGCTCAAATCAGCACATGGTTTTCCAGCGAAGTGTTTCATATGTTGACTAGGCATGTATATGTACTCTGATAATTTTCTTCTTTTTAGTTGAATAATGGCCCAATCCCAGTTGTGTACATCTTGTCTATGGTATACATATTGAATGGTCTTAAATTGTTTTGGGTTCCGATATATATGAACATTTGAAACACTCCTGATGTTTATGCTCACTTAACAGTGATTATGGTTCTAATCTTCTTTTCGCAGGTAGCTGAATCTCTTGGGATAAGTTCTGAAATAATGCATTCAAAATATTCTTCTTGTCTTGACCTTTCCAAAGCAGTAAATGCACATAAGTTTCGTAGTTGTATTGATCTTTTCGCAGGTAGCTGTATTGATCTTTTCTACGCTGACTTTGCCTTTATTCAGAAACCTGTAAATGCGAATTGTGATTTGACTTTTTGAATAGGTAAACGGGGACAACACAAGTTCTGGGGAACGAGAATGTTCAAATATGGCGACGTTGATGTTCTTCATTTCCTTCTATCAAATTTGACCTGGTATATGCATTTGCAAAGCAAAGACATTGTATACAAGTGGTTATAATTTATAATTGTTGTTTCTATCTGTGCTTCATACTGCTATCTTTGTGTCATGAATTTATTTTTGTTTGGCACTTATGACAGCTTCGATATTTTACGTGACACCCCGGGCTTAGTTCGAACAGAATTTCTGCACACAGTGTATTTCATGGCAGGAACACAGGTTAGGTTTATATGTTTATCAATGAAGTAGGCCTGTCAATTTCTCTGAAAATAATACTTATGTTTCTGCTGATGATTCTAACATGAGATCAAAGATGATCTCCAATCATTATGGAGATGATGCATCTTTTGGCTTGTCTGTATCTCATTCCAGACAATGTTACAGTAACAAAGCCAGAGTCAAATGTTATTGTAACCGAGCCAGAATCAAATAAATCTCTTCATGAAGACACACAAACTGTTCAAAGCTTGGATGGTGATATTGCTGACCAGGGCTCTGTCTCTTCCAGTGCACATGAGTATAGGGGAGGATGATCTCCTTTCACAGCAGCTGGTCGTGTCCTCTGTACGTTGCAAACTGCTTAGGGAAAAATATGTTTTTGGTTCTGAACAGGTCAATATTATATAAATCATTAGGCCTTGTTCTTATGGTGCTGTTTGTGTTGTTTATTCATCATACCATAGATGCAAATTGCTTAGGGAAAAATATGTTTTTGGTTCTAAACAGGTAAATATCATATAAATCATTAGGCATTGTTCTTATGGTACTGTTTGTGTGTTTATTCATCATACCATAGATGCAAATTTCTTAGTGCAAAATATGTTTTTGGTTCTGAACAAGTAAATATCATCTAAGTCATTCAGTGCAAATAATACTTACCTCGACATTCAGTGGCAGGCTTCAAATTCTCGGCATGAAACCAGGATCCATGTTGTTAGCCTATTGAAGTAGTTACTCAAGTAAAATTGTAGGATTTATAATTGTTCCTTTACCGATGTTGTTAAGAATTTTTTGCAGCTTAATGATTCAAGGATACAATTATGTTATCATCTTAAATTATTTTTACCTTTTGACTAGGGATGGAAGTAAGGCCAAGTCCATGAAAGATTTTATAGCTTCATCAGGAAGCTCTTCACCTGCCAGAGAGAGGGTAGGCTTAAGTCTCTTTGCAGTTAAGGCTTTAGTGTTGCGAGAAAAGGAGGATAAACTTACCTCTGAGTTTAGTAGCGATGAGAAAGTTGTGCGTTTGATCAACTCTCTTTTTGATCCAGGTATGTGCATTTTAGGAAGGCTTGGTGACAATGTAACTGCACCAAACAACCTTTTCATGCTTATACTTTTCCTTTGACGTATTTTCCTGTGATGATCTTTCACTTTCATTGTAATATTTGCAAGATATTCGCAGAGGGAGATTTCCTTAGAAGGAAGATCAATTCAAGTTCAGAGGAAAGTGACCTAACATCTTTGCCAAGAGATATTCACGGTGCTCCTGCTGAAAGTCTTGAAAGAAAAGATATAAATGTTATGTCAATTCTGGTCTAGAATTTGTAACTTGAACTTAACTTTGATTTATAATGCTACTCCTTAGTTTTCCTTCTTTAGTAATGGCTGAAGAATATTTTTTTTATTTACTGATACAGCTGAGAAAATTTTGGTCTGAAGAACAGTATTTACCTGGAGTCCCCCAGAACGAGATTCCAGATCTGAAAACATGTCTTCTGTATCAACAATTTCAAGTAATTAATTGTTGTATTTCTCGGAAGAGGCTCCGTTTCATTGCAACTGAATCTCTAGAATCTATGATGATGCAAGCTAGTTCAAACATTAAAGAATCAGCCAATGATGATGATGGAGCTCCCGGTCTTATATGCTAGATTAAATATCGGGGAGCGTGTTCTTCGACTTGGTGCTGATTGCTGGTCTGGTGATTTGACATTGTTGGAAACTGGCGAGCCCGTGTACTCTCCTATCACCCAGGTTTGATATATTCATTTATTGTTCTCTATAATTTCTATTTCATCTTGTTATTATACTTGAGATATTTGTGATCATTTCATATTAGGAAGGACCTTTGCTTACAGAAGATTTAATCAGAGAAACAGAGGAGTTTGTGCTGCGGACTGGGAGGTCTGTAGAACAACTAAGATTCATCTTTGACCCAGTTTGTTACCTTACATTATATATTTGTTTTCATGTTTTCCTTGTACAAATCCCAATTCACTGTTTTATGTCACAAATCTTCTGACCGAGTCATCAACCTCATCTTGCTTTTTAATTAAATATGCCTTTTGAATTGTTTGACTTGATCTAAACCTATCACCTGTTGACTTACATCTATTACTTCCAGTACCAATGTCTGGGAATCTAAATATATGGAATGTGTTTACTTAGATCTGTTTAAAATAATTTATATAAATTGAATTAACGAACTAGTTGGTTAATATAATGTTCACCTAATGGTATTTTGAAATTTGTTGATGATCGTGTGTCGGTTTCTCATGTGACTAGTATTGCAAATGCTGAGTTCATTTGACTGCAGATATGCATCCATTATGTAGTACCTTATTTTAAGCATCAACTATGCATTTCTTGATTACTGACTTACTTTTTGTGGTCAGTGTTGGGGATGGCTGCTCGCGACTTCTCTCAGATATGCAGGCTTTCAAGGTCAGGCTCTGCCTTGAAGTGAACTTTTTGTTTCCATTATGAATGCTTCTAAGCTCTAACTCTTTTTAATATGCCTAATTTTCTGTTTTGAGTTCGTTCTGTTTTCATCATATTTTAGGCAGCGAATCCTGGATGTATTTTGGAGGATTTTGTAAGATGGCACTCACCTCCTGATTGGACAGACAATGAGGCTTGTATTGAGGACAGTGATGTTTTTAACAGTGGAGAGTCATTGTCGATCAGAGGTCAGCTAAGTCGGTGTATGCAAAAAGAAGGTCTGCTATTGGTCTTTTTATCCTATATTGATGCTTAAAATCTGCTGCTATACAGTTTCTTGTTTTTATTTTTATGTTATTGGATCATCAACATTTGATACAATAGTGAATTTTATCTGCTTGAAGCAAATATAGATTATTCAATGTATCTTGTCACCAATCTTGAGAAAATTTTGCTCTATGGTTATAAATTTTGTCATCATTTAGTTTTGTGGCTTTGATCTACAAAGTGGTTGTAGTTTGGTGAGTTGTTAGGAAGGTACCATGGAGCATTACACTATATAAAGCATGTATGGTTTTATGCAGGCTGATGGAATAACTCTTGTGGTTAACTGCTAGGATTAGGCTTTAGAACGTCTGAGGAAGGTATTTTTAGGCTTTAGAACTGCTAGGATTTAGGCTGAGGTAGGTATTTTTGATATTGAACTTATAATTAATAATTTCAAAGGGGATACTATGATGTAATGGTTGGAATTTTGGCCGTGTGACTAAGAGGTCACAAATATGAGTTGTTAGTTTTAGAAACAACCTCTTGCATATGTAAAGTAGGTAGGGTTACCTACAATAGACTTAGTCACAATGGGCTCACCTCTTTCCTGACCTCTGCTACAGCAGGGGCTCATAGCACTAAGTTGTTTTGTCATTGATATTGGAGTTTCGTATTCCCAACTGCATTGTGCAAACCATGGGTTTGAAAGTCTTTGCTTCTTATGTGTGACGTCTATATCTTTATGGCATTTATATAAAAAATATATATTGCCTAAATTGAATATCATATAACATATATGGTAAAGCATATGCAGATAACTGAATTTAGATTGTTGCTTAGTTTTATTGTAGCACAATCTGTAAGAAACATGGCATTGTTGAGCACTTAAGTTGTTTTGATTCCATATCAGATTTTGTTTCTTCTGAATTTCATTAGATGTTAATGATAGGTAATTTTTGGCTAACATCTAAACCGGCTGTTAAGCAGGCACTTCTCTTCGATGAGGATTTGGCAGTGTAAGTGAATAATCAAATTTTGTATTTATATTCTTCCCTAATATCATTCTTGAATTTCATTTTGCATTCTTTTATTGAGAGGGCATACTCAATGCATTTGAAGACATCCATCCTTTAGAGAGGGCATTCTAATGTTTACAGAAACAAAAAAGGGGTGTGACCAAGTTACAAAGCAGTTGAGAATGAATGGATGGCCAGCATTATCTATCCATGGTGATAAAAACCAGTCTGAAAGGGACTGGGTTTTGGCTGAATTTAAGAGTGGCAGAAGTCCAATAATGACTGCCACTGATTATTCACCACTGCTAGAAACTTCCTACCAAATGAGGTTTTTTGTGAATTTAGAACCAATGGTGGAATTTTAATAAAGTTTGTAGCCTCTAAGATATTGGAAGCTTTGAATTTAAGCATCTTAATTGTTCTGTATAGAGTAAATATGAAGGTTTGTTTAGTTTCTGCCTAGTTCATGTGTGACTAAACTATTTCTTGATATGGTATACATCTTATACAGGGGTATGTAACCATGCTTTCCACTTCCATTGCATCAGTAGATGGCTCAAGACTCGTCAAGTGTGTCCTTTAGGTATGCATAATTTCTTTCATATCTCCTATATAATGTTTGACCAACATGGATAGAAGTGCATTTCTTAATGTATTTATTTTCTGCTATGATACAGACAACAACGAGTGGGAGTTTCAGAAATACGGCCACTAAATCCTTGACATGGTGGAGCAGCATCTGAGTTGCCCATCCTAGCTTTTGGAAAAATTGCAGCTGTATGTTATTTTCTTTTTCTTGTTAATTGGAATTTTGCAGGTAGAGACATGGGAAATGGAATAATTGTTGGATGTCTTATTGTTTCAACTGATTTTGTGTCTCTTTTGAGAATGAATCATCAAATTTGTTGAATGAATGTGTTATTACATATATGCTTCCTTTTCTCACATTAGGTGTAAAGTCATTATCTGTTGATATTAATCTGTTGTCATTAGAAATATTGAAGTTTTAATACACTTTTTGTTTTGATAGTTACCTGTAACTGATTTGTTCGTTGACTTGTGCTAGTCTTGAGCCCAACCTCGAGAAATAGTGGTCGAGGTTCTTAAAGCTTTGCAAGGACTGAATGTCTGTTGGAAAAAAATTGGACACTATAATATGAAGTGCAGATGGGTCGTCGGCATCGCTGGTCATCAGGGAGGAATGGTGAACAATTCTGTGCTTAATAATAATTTCCTTGGAAATGTCGGCATTATTGAGAGTGAAGCCGTTCCAAAATCAAGTTTGAATTGTAGCTAGTTATCCTGATAACCCTAATCTATGATTTATTTTAGATTTAAATTAATTGTTTAATTACCTGTTTAACAACTTTTTCATTGTTATTCACTGATGCTCGCAAGAGATAGAAAACTCTTAGCTAAATATTAGTAGTTTGAAGCCAATGTTTAAGGGTCTCTAAATTATTATTTTTCCTCATTCTTCTTTTCACAACTTGAGTGTGGAATAGGCTATGATTGCTTCAGATTCTGGGTGATCGACGATCCCAAGACTCCCTCTTTTTCCTGCTGTTTCACTACTGAACTTGGAAGTTTTGGCTTTAAAGCTGAAGCTGTAGGAGGCTCCTCCTCTTTTAGACAAAGAAGACTCCTTTAATTGGTTGGGGTCTGCTATTGGTGGATTTTTTGTAACTGATATGAGATCAGCAGTGAAACAGATATGAGATCATTTTCCAGTATTGCATAGAAGGTGTGACAGAGGAGATTCAACAGATTTTTTAAAAAAAATATTTGCAAATTGCGGCGGTTCATACCGCCACAATATACCATAGTTTTTTTAAAAAATATTTGAAAATTACGACGGTTCAAACCGCCACAATATACAATAGTTTTTTTAAAAAAAATTTGCAAATTGCGGCGGTTCAAACCGCCACAATATACGACGTTTGTACGGTTTGTACGACGGTTTTCACGACAGTTATCATTTCCAATTTATGTCAGTTCCAACCAGTCGTGAAATAGAGTTCACGACAGTTTTAAACCGTCACAATCAATAATGAAAATAAAAATCAAAAGGCTAGTAACGACGGTCTTTAACCGTCGCTATCTCCAGTTTAGGACAGTTCAAGCCCGTCGTGAAATATAACGACGGTTGTGTGTGACAGTTTTTTCAACCGACGCTAAACAGCCTGGGGACACACGTTTCTGCGACGGTACTACTACCGTCATAGAATGTAATTGGTGGTGGTTTTAACCGTCGTAACCTGCCAAAATAGCCGTCGCAATCCATCGTTTTTCTTGTAGTGCTACCCCTAAAACAATATTCTAACTCGTTTACGGGAAATACTCGAAAATAACTCAGAAACTCAAAAACTTACCGATTATATCAAGCTTTGAATATGTTGGTGTTTCTTGATCGTTAAAATGAACGCTCCTTGTCGAGTTTGATTGAAAATAATGAAGATTGGTCGAAAAAGATTTTTTGAGTTGAGAGAGTTTGGAAAGAGAGTTTGAGAATAAGAAGAAAAATGAAGAATGAGAGAGGAGAAAAGACTATGGCGTGTAGGTATTCTAATTTTTTTTGGAGCTGTATAAATGGAAACCTTTCATAGATGTAGCTCCGGAAAAAACCAGCGTTGAGTAAAAAAAAGTGCGTCCAAAGATACATCTCCGAAAGCAGGGGGTATTTTTGAAAACGCACATGGTGCGTAAGAACCCCAAGGGGTGGGGTAAGAAACTCTCTATTTCCATATGTGTTAGAGAAGATAACTCCAAACCACCAACTACCTTTTTGAGAAAGGCTACCATCGATATTACTCTTTATCCATCCCTGATTAGCTGGAATCCACTGAATTCTACATTTTTTTTATGATTTATTGAAGTTTTTCATCTCATTGTTTCTACTTGTTTCAAGATTTCGCTGCATGTGTTTAACTATTTTACTTTGGTCCGGATTCATATCACCATTTAGGTAACCCATATTCATTCTATTATCCCCTTTCATCTAATATTCGATCAATTTGCATGTTAGTGATCATATTGTGCTCATTTTTGTTTCTGTGGCGATCATGATCATTGTGACCTATCATCCTTTTATTCCTACCTTCCTATACTTTTTCTTTCAACTTCTGAGCCTGATTTGAGGTGTTCTTGCTAAACATTATTTAGAGAAACCTCCCTGAAGCTAATCAGGTGAGGTCACAATCGTCCTATTTTGTTATGAGGTATGTTAGGAAGAGATCAATGCCACTATTGTTGGTGTTCCAAGGTTTTCACGTATGTTTTTATCCTTTTTGTGTAATTCATCTATCATACCCCCTTTTCGATTTGAAGGGACGTGTTTTTAATGGGTTTAGTAACCATTAATGATATGTACCCAATTCATTATTAATTGTTATGTAATGGCTTCAACCATTGATTGTTCCAGGAATGTTATAACAGTATGAAGGATAAAGGGAAAGGGGAAAAGGGATCTCCTTGTCTGATTCCTCTTGTAGGAGTAATAGTTTTAGTATGATAACCATTAATCATAATAGCCATGGTCACTACAGATATGCATCTCATAATTGTGTTGATTATGTTGGTTGTAAATCCAATGTTCGGAAGAATGTTCCTGATAAAGTTCCATTCCAATCTGTCATAAGCCTTTTCCATATCAAGCTTGATATCCACACACCCATGATTCCTGCCATTGTATTTGTTAAGGAAAATGAATGTCTCGGTGGATATCATAGTGATATCATTGATCAACCTTTTTTTGAACAAAAGCACTTTGGTTGTCACTTATAATGATGGGGAGAATGGGTTTTATTATGCTAGTTATGGCTTTGGAAGCGATTTTCATAATCACATTTCACAAGGCAATATAGCTGAACTCATTGGGTTTAATGGGGGTGTTTAGTTTTTAGTATGAGGGTAATATGAGTGTGGTTAATGTCTTTAAGGTTCTCATTGTTGTTGATAATATTTAAAATTATATCAATGATTTCTTCCCATACAATGTTTTAATAGGTCTGGCCGTCTGGTAGAAAATAGTCGGCAGGTCATTAGGCCTTGGGCTGCATTGCCCTTAAGATGAGTGATCGTCTTATACACTTCTTGAGGCGTGAGTGGAGCCTTAAGCATATTTTTCATTGTTACACTTAGAACATTGGTTTGTTTTCTAAAATGTTCCTCGGTTTGGTCTAGATTAGAAATGTGGAATTGCTCGTAGTAGAAATCGGTTAGAGTTTCATAAATTTCTTCTTCGTGGTTAGTTATGTCACCATTAGGTTTCGTAATAGTTTTAATCCAATTTTGGTTCCTTCTTTGAATGACTTTAAGGTGGAAAAACTTGGTATTCTTGTCTCCTTCCTTGAGCCAATAGATTTTGGCTCTTTGAGCCCATCATATCTCTTCGTGATGAAGGATTGTATCCAGCTTATTTTGGTTCTCTTTTATACTATTGTGATTTTTATTTAGATGGTTGTTATCTTGGAGAGTAGTCAGGATTTTAGAAATCCTACTAATTTTCTTTGGCGAATTTCCAAACTTAGCTTTTGCTGTAGAATTTGACCACCAACACAGCTTATCAAATCTTTTTTGTAATGACTAATATTTTTATCCTGCAAAATAATAAACAATTATATAAACTTGAGGCATGTAATAACATTGTCTTTAAGGATTTATCCATCTCATAAATGCAAATCTCCAGGATTCAACAGGTTCTTACCAGATTCTCATTATAAATATGAGGTTTCAGAACAACAAAAAATTATTAACAGGAAGATGAATCAGGAAAAAGGGAAAGGAATAGGAAAACATAGAAAACAGTGAGAATTTTTACATTATATGTAAATTTTTCCTTCTTCTCCTTTTTTATGAAATTAGAGGAGTTTTTATATATAAGAGATAGATAAAGGTTTTGACTAAGTCAATAAAAATTTATTGTATAACCAATTAAAATCATAAATAATAATAATAATAATAATAATAATAATAATAATAATAATAATAATAATAATAATAATTATTATTATTATTATTATTATTATTATTATTATTATTATTATTATTATTATTATTATTATCATTATTATTATTATTATTATTATTATTATTATTATATCACATTTTTCATTCAAAATTAGAAAATAAAGCCACTTTAAAATTTTTGAAATATATATCAAAATTTGCAACAATCTCCCATATATTTCAAAAGTTCCAAAATAATAGTAAAAATAAAAATTTATAAATTAACATCCCGAATGTGATGCATCAAACTGGTGTAGAATGATAGTACTTAACACACAATGAAATTGGTGTAGCAAGGCACATGAACCAAAGATATTTGACGTATGTTAGATGTCTAACACCCACATCACACCCTCACAGTTCTTGTTGTTAACGTCGTGGTGCACTAATAGGCCATGCATGTGTTTGGTTATTTTATGAGTGCTCTAGAGATTTCGCCAAAATCTCATACAAGCGGCCCCACTCAACACTCATATAGGTGATTTCATCAAGTTTATGCTGCAAATCATGCACTACCAATAAATGATATGAAATTCATTAAAAGCTACATAAGCTTATCCTCTCAGTAATACAGTGTCTAGCACTTTCTCATCTACACCATAAGAAAAGGACGAAAGAAAATTTAATCAAATAAATTTTTGTGCTAGCATAACTAACAAGTGACTTTTTTTTTTACCTATATGAACCTTTTTCATGGGATTTCCAATCACAATGATTGGATTCCCATCACTTATTAATTTCAATTGGCTTTAAATCCAATTCTCCTTGATTTGCTCACTAATTAATTTTTTCTCGGGGCTTTGGCAGAGGATCAACTAGGATCACTTTGATCTGACTTCACATAAATAGAGGATATTACCTCGTTATTTAGTAACTACTTTATACACAAGTGAGAAAGACACACAGTTTCTTCCATCAATAAATATTGACTAAGACGTCTCTAAGTTAATCAATCTCAAAGTTTATTTACTAAGGGTCTGTTTGGTAAAAATAGCAATTGATTGATAAACTAGCTGATAGCTTATAGCTTATACCATATGGTTGATGACTGATAGCTTATAGTTTATACCATATGGTTGATGACCGATAGTTTATAGCTTATAAATGATGGTTGAGACTGATAGTTGATAAGCTAATGGAAGTGTTTGGTAAAATTAGCGGTTCAACTAACTTATAAAGGTAAAATGTTCATTTTAAATTAAAATAAATTATAAAGGGTAAAAGTGTGTTTTTGTGAAAATAATAAGGATAAAAATGAAGAAAACATGATAAGCTATAAGCTATAAGGTAAAATGCAATTTAAAATAGCGTTTGGAAAATAAGCTATAAGGTAAAATGCAATTTAAAATAGCGTTTGAAAAATAAGCTATAACCTAGCAAAATAAGATATAAGCTCGTGATGAAAAGATCGTTACCAAACAAATCTAAATTGTCATATTATCTTATAAGCTATAAGCTCAAAATTGTGTCTTACTAAACATTGCATAAACCTATTATATAATAATAAAATAAGTCTCATCAATTAGACTTATACATGTATACTTAGATATTTAAGTGACATCACCTTCAAATACATTCAAATATATATATATATATATATATATATATATATATATATATATATATATATATATATATATATATATATATATATATATATATATATATATATATATATATATATATATATATATATATATATATATATATATATATATATATATATATATATAATAAATTCATTTATCAATTGTGCAAGTCTACTTAAAATTTTAAGTGACATCATCTCATTGATAAATAAAATTAAATATATTCATGTATAACTTTAATTTTCTATAATTTAAGTTCACGTGAAATTGGATCATGTTCAAGCCTGCGAGCAACTTCCCATGAACTTACTATCTATAATAAATTTGATCTCTGCAATTAAATTTATATAAGTTTACTTATACTTCTAATAAGCTTATTTTTCAATAAATATAAATCTATTTAAAACACTCCATATATATTTCTTCTGCTAATATCAACTTCAACCAAAATGACATGTTTACTATGCTGTTGAAGAGTCTGTGTTAGACCTGTATGTTTTTGTTAGACAATAGGTAGTAAAGTTAATTATTTAATTAATTCTACTTGAGGGTTGAGATTTCAGTGGTTTAACTTCTAAATCATCCCGAAAAAAGATTGATTTCTTCTATCTGCCATAACCCCTTGTTGCATCACCAACAGTAGCTCACATGGCAGCTAGGAAACAAGGAAAGATTCTGAATGTTGGCAGTGTTACTGGAGTGGCCTCTGGACCTTGGTCGGGTGCTTACAGTGCTTCTAAAGCTGCTCTTCATGCTTTAATAGATACACAAGGTTTTAAGTATAGGTTGAGAATATATTGTAGAAGTTGTTTCTTTCATTAAGTTGAGATTTCCTACTTATACACCGTAAATATGACGGTTACAGAGATTTGCTAAAATCTCTCCATAAAGCCCACTAACATAAGTTACAGGCCACATATTCAGCATAAAATAAGGAACAGCATTGACTGAGTTTATTTAAATAAATAACATTAAATAAAAAGACTAAATAAGATTAATTTGATTCTCTAACACGCCCCCGCAAGCCGGACGGCCGTTGGGAAAGTCCGAGCTTGTTGATTATGGACTCAAACTGTGGACGGTGCAGAGGCTTCGTCAAAATATCGGCGAGCTGGTCGCCTGTGGACACATGGGTTACCCGGAAAACACCGTGTTGGACATTCTCCCGAACAAAGTGATAGGCGATGGCGATGTGTTTCATTCGGGAGTGGAATACAGGATTGGAGGAGAGAAAGGTGGCACCCATATTATCGCAATATATGGCAGGTTGGTGGATCCGGTGGCGGAGCTCTTCGAGGAGAGATAGGAGCCAGAGAACTTCAGATGCTGTGTCGGCGAGTGCTCGGTACTCAGCGTCCGTGGAGGAACGAGCCACAGCTCTTTGCTTTTTGGAGCCCCAAGAGATAGGGGTGGAACCGAGATAAATGATGAACCCGGTTGTGGAGACGTAAGTGTCTCTGTCACCAGTCCAGTCAGCATCGGAAAAGGCATGTAATGTTGTGGATGGGCTGGAAGAAACGACGATGCCCCTGTCGATAGTTCCGACAAGGTACCGAAGCAAGCGTTTGAGAGCAGCTCAGTGAGAAGAGGTGGGATGTTGCATAAATTGGGACAGTCTGTTGACGGCATATGCAACATCGGGACGAGTTAAGCTTAGGTACTGCAAACTGCCGACGAGACAACGATAATCGGTGGGTGAGGGAAGTGGTTCACCATCTGTTTTGAGCAGATGAGTTGACGCAGAGAGTGGTGTTGTGACTGGTTTGGCATCTTCCATGCCAGCTTTGATGAGTATGTCACTGATATATTTTCTTTGGGACAAAAACAGGCTGCCAGAGTGATGTGGGATGACTTCAACACCCAGGAAATATGACAGTGTACCTAGATCCTTGAGAGAGAAGCGAGCAGCAAGGCGTTGAACAAGTTGGGTGACGGCTGTGTCGGTGTTCCCAGTGACGATAATGTCGTCCACATATACCAATAAGGCAATAAAGACTGACTCGCTGGAATGGATGAAGAGTGACGCATCTGCAGCAGAAGTGACAAAACCAATTTGTAGTAGAAAGGAGCGAAGTTCAGTGTACCACGCTCTCGGTGCCTGTCGGAGACCATAAAGGGCCTTGTTGAGCCGACATACGTGGTTGGGATGAGATGGATCGACAAAGCCTGATGGTTGGCATACGTACACCTGCTCAGAAAGTGAACCTTGCAAGAAAGCATTGTTGATGTCGAGTTGACGCAAGCGCCAACCCTTGGAGACAGCCAATGTGAGAATGACTCTGACGGTAACCGGTTTGACCACGGGGCTGAACGTCTCATGAAAATCCCATCCGGGTCGTTGATGGAAGCCCTTTGCAACGAGCCTTGCCTTTAGACGATCAATTGAACCATCCGGAAGATATTTGATTCGAAATACCCATTTGCTGCCAACCAAGTTTTGTGTGGGGCGGGGTGGAACTAGAGTCCAGGTATTGTTGGTGCAAAGGGCATCATATACCTTTTGCATTGCTTCTCGCCATGCTCGATCCTTGAGAGCTTGCATGATAGTTCGCGGTTCAATGGGTGGATGAGGAGTGGTAGAGAGGTTCATCTTGTGGAGGGGTTTGATGATGTTGTTTTTGGATCGAGTGACAATGCCACGATCCGGGATGATTTGAGTTGGTGGGGGTGTGGATTGTGGTTCTGAGAATGATGATTGAGAGGTAGAGGGAGTGGCGGCCAAGGGACCGGAGATAGGGGAGGTATGTGGGCTGTTAGTTGAGCTTTGTGGGGCTGGAGTTGGGGTAGGTGGGTAACTAGGACATGATGAGTCCGATTGGGAAGGAGAGGGAGGTGGCATGGGAGGTGTTAGGATGGGTAGTGATATGGTGGTCCAATCTGTATGGTGGGCTGAATTTTGTGGGGTTTTTGGTTGTTGCCGAAACGGGAATTTTGTTTCGACAAATTTGATGTGCCGTGAGGTGTAGATTCGTCGAGTTTTTGGGTCCATACAATAGTAGGCATGTTGAGTGGTGGAGTAACCTACAAAAACACAAACAACAGATCTGGATTCCAATTTATGAGCAGTGTATGGTTTTAACCACGGAAAACACAAACAACCAAAACTTTTTAACTTAGCATAATCTGCATTTTGTTTAAAAATAATAGAAAAAGGTGATCGGTTTTGAAGGGTTGGGGTAGGAAGACGGTTGATGAGATATACCGCGGTGAGAAGTGCATGAGGCCAAAACTCAAGTGGCATACCAGAGTGTGTTAGTAGGGCCAAACCAGTTTCGACTATGTGACGATGTTTACGTTCAGATATACCATTGTGTTCGGGAGTATGGGGTGGTGAAGGGATAGGTTTCCAAGATCAGCGGCTGATACCATATAGGTTGAGAATATATTGTAGAAGTTGTTTCTTTCATTAAGTTGAGATTTCCTACTTATACACCGTAAATATGACGGTTACAGAGATTTGCTAAAATCTCTCCATAAAGCCCACTAACATAAGTTACAGGCCACATATTCAGCATAAAATAAGGAACAGCATTGACTGAGTTTATTTAAATAAATAACATTAAATAAAAAGACTAAATAAGATTAATTTGATTCTCTAACATTAAGTTCCCCTTTTCAAACTTGTTTTAATCTTGGATATGTTCATGTCTACATCATATTAACTAAAGGTAATTCAACTGGTTAAGAAATTGTTGTTTGTTGTATACATAAAGGGAGATATGGTGTTAGTTAAAGAGTTACTATATCTTGTGATTGCGAATGAGAAAATTACCTAATTGATATGTTTATTTTTTTTTACAAGAAGAAAATTACTTTGAGGTTGATATAGATATGCATAGATTCAGCTATATCTTTAAAAAAGAATTTGAAGTATTCGTAGACATATTAAAGAACTGCACTCTAGATGTTGGCCTTACAATCCAGGCATGTAGTTTTCTCTTATGACAAAAACATTACATGAACTTTATCTTATGCTTCTACTAATTATTATCATATAATATTTGTTCATGTTCAGAGGAACAAAGTTGAGGAGCTTATAGAGCAAGTGTTATGTTGTATTAAATTAAATAACATTAACCACTAAAATTACCAACAACTATGGCTAACTCAAGATACACTATAATATTATAATGGCAAAAGCTTTTGCATATCTTGGTATCAATTACTTAAGTGAAGTTTTTTTTACAAATTTATGATTTGAACTAACAAAGTTTGTGGTAGTATCGCCAAATAAAATATTTTATCTAATAATGTGATATTTTTTAGAAATGACCATGGACAAGGTTTTATCTTATAAAGTATTGATTCATTGTATAAATATCTTGGTATCAATTACATAGTGAAGGTTTATTAGAAGTGACCAACAACTAAATCTGCAGTACCAGAAGTATAAGAGCTCAAGGTTCAGGTGATAAACATGCTCCAATTCTCATGCTTGTGTGTATGTGTGTTTTTGACATGTATGAATGTTTAACATGTGTGTATCTTCATTCAAGGTTCAACAAAATCTAGTATTGCTGAAGGGATTCCTGAGAAAACAGATTCCAAGGATGATAATCTAGTATTTGTTGCTGGTGCTACTGGAAAAGTTGGTTTAAGAATAGTCAGGTACATTTTCAGCTTTTGAGATAGACACTTTTGTTTGCAAAATGCTGAGCAATGATAGTTTCATTCAGCGAGCTTATAAAGCTTGGTTTTAAAGTTAGAGCAGTTGGTATTGACTTTATAAATTTTACCTTGGAAAAAAGGAGAAGTTGCTTGACTTTATAAATTTTGGTATTGACAGCAGTCAACATGGGCTAACACCTGCCACTCGCCAAATGACTATCTTCTACGGAGGTTAAGCTCATGTTTTTGATGATGTAACACCCACATAAGGTCAGGCCCCTATTCATGACATGGTGTATTTGTTTACTGCATTTTGTGAAATAGGGCCTGGAATTAGTTTGTATTTATGAGTTATCACGTTGAAACAATTTGTGCCTTAGAAACATGGTGCGTGGTGTACTTGTGGTTGGTTTAACAATCATTCTATATTTAAACTAATTGGATTTCAGCTTACAAACAATATAGATACTCAGAGTTGGCTTTCCTATCACACCTGCGTTGTAGTTTCGACAACTTATTTTGGCTGGTCATTGCACAGTATAGTGGAAGTGCTTAACCTATAATATTTGATAGAAAAGTATTCATAGGATTAAGCATCAATAATAGATTTGCTTATGCTTTGGTACGCTGGTAGAGTCACTTTTGAGAACAGTATTTTCTCTTACTCGTTTAAAAAGTTACTTAAGGCTTTCTTCAGAGTTTCATAATATATATTTTGAAGTATCAGAAACATCATTGTTAGTTTCAAATCAAAATCCGGTGAGGATCTGTTAAATTATTACATCCTAAATTCTGACTTGGTAATTTTTTTTTTATCACCAAGCCTTATCCTACAATGTTGGACCAACTACATGGATCAATAAATATCTTTGGGCTTTATCAAAACCAATTTTTTAATAAAATCATTTAGGGTAGAGTTTGTTGGCATTCACTTTAATGGTTCACCCATTTTCTTAGATTTTCTTTGCAAGTCATAATAGAAGGTCTTATGTCTTTCACTCTGTTGGGTCACTCTGCTTATCATGACTTTTGCATGCTCTTTAGTGTATGCAGGCAGATGTTATAATGGCTTTGGCTGGGTCAAATGGAGGATCTTGGTCCACAACATTCTCGTCAAAATCTACTACAAAGTTGGTTAATGATAGTAATTTATATAGTGGTGAAAATGAAGCAGGATTAATGAATAATGTACCATTCCCACAAGAGCTTCACGGGAAGTTGCCTATAAGTGGCAGTTCTAGTCGTGCTGTTGGACCTAGTGATCATGTATCCACTCCAACCAGTAAGCCTCAAGCATACTACCATAGTTTGATTTGGGTATTGTATAGTTTATAATAATGGATATCATACCTCCAAATGGCAGAGTTTACAAAAAATACAATCTCAAGAGCTTGATGATTAGAGAAGTTAAGTCCATACTCTCAATGCATCATTTAAAGACAAGAGCAAGAGATGTTGGAGACGAAGCAATAATAGCAACGACAAGAAAAAGAGATGATTGAAACGAACAATAAACTTTCATTGTTAATGAATCATTTAGGATTTGCTGCACCTTCTTCTCATCTACCCCAAGTCAATAATGAAACTGATAATCCAAGTGAAGATGATGTTGATGAATCAGAAGAAGACATTAGTGAACATATTAGTAGTGAATTTTGATTTGGATTGTGTCACACCCCAAATTTTACCCTTAGATTATTAGGTTCTTTTCGCATCTCATCTCATTCTGCATCGCATTTTAACTAACCGCTAGCCAGTTTGTCCAGTCTGTTGGTTTTATTTGCAGGAAAATCACATTGTATACAATTTAATCTATGAAGGACAAAAGGGACTTGTTTGAACTCAGCAGTTACGTTAGATTTAAATCGTGCAAGATGATTAATTGTCGAATTCGGGGTTTGGAACGTCAAAGCTTAATTAGATAACTTTAATTGGATGAAGTTAATCAGACGAATTTATTTAGATGAGTTTCATCAGAGGAATTTAGTCGTTTGAATTTAATCGAATGATTTTGATCAGTGGAACGTAATCGAGCAAATTTAGTTGCTTGAGTGTAAGCGGGTGAATTTACGTGGCGAAATTTGATCAGGAATTAAATTCAGTTTAGTAAGAAAAATAGAATTTATTTATTTAACTTCTATGTTTTTTATTACAATGTGCAAAGACAATTACAATTTCAAATTAATTTCTAATTATTTTCCTAAAAAGCCTAATTATCTCCGCGTCCAACTCTTCAACTTTCGACTTTTCGGACCCGACAATAATCTGCCCAGTTTGTTTCCAAGAGAGAGAGAGAGAGAGAGAGAAAGAGAGAAAGTGATTTTTTTGAAAAAGTGTTTTTTGGAAAAGTGTTTATGTGGGAAAAGTGATTTTTCTTAGTTTTAGCCAAACAAGACTTAAGACATCCAAAATCCATAGAACCAAAGTGGATATCCAGATCCATCAAGGAAAAATGAATATCTAAGTTCAGAAACAACTTTCCCAAAATCCTTACAACCAAACGGGGTCAAAGTCATCATAAATAACTTTCCCAAAATTTTAGCAAAACAAGGTCAAAGAAATCAACAAACCAGCCACGAAAATTGTAACAACCAGCATGCCCAGGCTCAATCAAACAAGTATTATATAAACAGCAGCCTCACCATCAGTTTGTAAGAAAAAAAGGAAATCCAGAAGGGGAAAGAAAAAGGAAAGTTCAATCAGTAGAAAAATAAGGAAAAAGAGGCGAAAAAGAACCAACTCAAATCGCTTCAAACCTCGCGAAAAAGGTGAACAATTTTGATACTAACAGGTTTTTTTTCGTTTACTTTGTGTTTTCAGAATCCTACTGGGAAGAGTAAGAATGGTAGGAGGAATGAACGAAAAGCTTCAAAAGAACAACAATCGAGAAGCTGTGCCGCCCCCTCCCCCATTTTTATTTCAATTGCTTTATATTCTTTTTTATTTTTCTTTATTTTATTATTTTATTATTATTATTATTAGTAGTAGTATTTTATATTTTTATAGTTTAAGAAAATTAGATTCATTAAAACCATTCATTCATTTTTATTTTAACTTTATATTTTGGTTTAATTAGGTTGATAAAACCTTTCATAAAGTTAAAACCTTTTTTATTATTTTTATTTTACAATTTAGTTTAATTAGGTTAAATTAAAACCTTTCTTAAGTTAAAACCCTTTTTTTTTAAATTAAAACTTTCTTAAACTAAAACTCCTTTTTTGAAGATGAAAGCCTTTGTTTTAAAAAAAAAAAATCAAAACCCTTTTTTAAAATTTTTTTCTTAAAGTTAACTAGAAACCTTTTTATAAAAGATGATTAGAACATTTCTTTAAAATTCAACATTCCTCAATTAAAAAACCTTTTTTGAAAAAATAAGATTTTTATTAATCCATTAAAATTAGGCAAAGTTAAAAATTAACATTTTAAATTCAAACTCTTTTTTTGTAAATTCTTCATTTAGTTTAAATCCCTTTCCTAAAATCGTCTAACGTTGCACTTTCAATTTCACATTGAACCTTACCGGTTATTCTCGTATAATTTTTATGTCGGTTCATTCATTGTTTTCTCAGTTGTACTGTTATAATACTTCATTTTTCATATTTCATTTTATGGTTGTAATTTACGCAAGGATATTGTCGCTTTGCAATTCCCTTACTTTCCGCATTTTATTTTCTTTGGGTTGTAATTTATGCGAGGATATCGTTGTTGTGCAATTCCTTTACCGTTTTCGTACCTTTCCCGTATTTTCATACTGTCGCTTAATCGTATTTTCATTATTTTATTTACCGTTAAATCCCTTCCGAAGGAATAGGTCTAGCCGTTTGACCACTGCGTCAATAGTCTTTACCTTGGACTCTTTCCCCTTTTAAAATGCCTAGGCGTCCCGCCGTGTACAGTTTTACCATTTACCTTAGCATTGGGATAAGGAGTCGCCGCACTCCATTTTAGGCGTCCCTCCGTGGACACTTTTACCCTTTACCATAACATTAGGATAAGGAGTCGCCGCACTCCATATTAGGTTTCCCGCCGTGGAATACATATCTTACATTTTTAATTCAATTCAACTTCTACGTAAAAATAGGAGTCGCCGCACTCCACATAAGCGCTTCCTTAAGAATGCTTATTCCCCCATTGAAACCTTAACCACAGTCAAGAAGTTTCTAACCTCCCTTTAAAGGGGAACTACGATTACTCTGATTCCATCCCCTACCTCGGATACGTAGGCACAAGATGCGAATCTTAGCGAGTAAACTTAGGACTAACCCTTAGGTCTCTCTTTCACCTTTAAAGCAAAATAGTAAACTTTAAACAAGAGGTTCTTATAGAGTATTACAGAAGTTTAGGGTGCTAATACCTTCCTTAGGCTTAACCAACCCCTTTACCTAGATCTCTCCCCGCATTTTTTACGATGCAAAATAGGTTTTTCCTTTCTTTAACCTTTCCTTCGGATAAATCAAAGACCGGTTGTGAATCAAAGATTATGATTCAAATTAATTAATAATTTGATATCCTATTCTCACCGCAACATATTGTTTTTTCTTGTTAACTAATTTGAAATTTGCATTGTTTTTTCTTATTAATCTGGTTGGACAAGTGATTATTAGTAAATTAAATATAACTTTATAAGTACTTGTTATTGACTTTATAGTAATGTTTGGTTGCTTTAAAAATTCGAATGTGATTAGTGTTGCATTGTCTTATTCAAATTATATTTTTATTTTTATATTATTGTTACTTTGATATTTAACAATAATCATAATATTTTAAATATGAAATAAACACAATTAATAATAAAAACTAAAAACCTGAAGGAGAAATTACTTGTGAGTTTACCTGCGGATTTTCAATTTGCTGCGACTTTTCCTGCGAAAATTTAAATTACCTGCGGCATTTTCTACGAGTTTTTCTATTTTACCTGCTAATTAGTTAACTACGAAGGTTTTAGCGGGGAACAAAAATAGCAAGAAGAATCGCAGATAACACGGTTTCTGCAGAAATTTTGTCAAAATCCGCAGAAAATCAGAGTATTTCTAGTAATGAAAATAGTAATTCAAACAAAATCATACTGTATTTTATCAAAATAAAATTTAATTGCAGAATTTCATTCACATTTTGGTGAAGAAGTTTTAATACGATAAAATACATAAAAAAAATCATAAATAAGTGGAAAACTTTTTGCTAATATAAAATAATACCTCGACTAAATATTATCAAAAACAGTTCTATGATAAAAAGGTCAAGACTATGAATCCAGTAATTTACTAATATAATTAAATAACTGATTTATGACCTATTTATATGTCTCAATTATTAACATTTTTTTATATTAATATAGTAGACAAAAAAAGGCAGATAACTATGTAGCAAGGGAAAATACAACAAGGAAAATTTTTGCATAGTAAGGTCAATGGCGAGGATAATCAAAATGGAGAGCAAAATCAAGGTGACCAAGGTCACTGGGAAAAGATCCAATGCAACAAACACAGGTTGAATGGCCTGAGGAGTTCAGTTTGGAGTGTTGGGAGAGGCAAAGGGAAGGGATAAGAAGAAAAATTATCTTCTTTCTTTTTCATTGAGTTTCCTAATCATTTCAACGCAAGAGACATGTTTGATACATTCAAAGAATACGGTTTGGTCGTGGAGGTTTATATTCCTGCAAGAAGAGATAAAAGAGGAAAGAGGTTCAGGTTCGTTCGGTTTAGAAAGGTAGTGTATAAAAATATGCTGGCAATCAAGTTAGACAACATACTTATTCAAGGCAGGAATGATAAAAATTGATAACTGAATTGGAGAGGTTGTTTTATTATTGAAAATAGATAGCCTTATAAATAGGCAGTACAACAGAATAGTTCAACAAAGACACGAACTTAAAATTCCTAAAAACAAGATACCCACTAAACAAACTAACACCACTAACAACACCCTTGAAATGAAACCCTTCAGCTTCAGTTCACTAAGTCTCATTTAGTGTGCAGACTCCAAGTAACTTCCCGAGCTTCAAAAATATAGGCAGCTTCAGTGGCTTGGTCATTATATCTGCGATCTGATCTTCACTCCTGCAGTAGAAGATATCGATTATACCTTCCTTTGTGTAATCCCTTAGAGTCTTTTTGATCTTTATGTGCATGTATTTTAATTATGTGCATGTATTTTAATTATGGATGTTAGAGTCTTTTCAATCTTATGATAGTACTAACCTTCATGTTGTGCTTTGAGTGTAAACAGTTAACCTAAATAGTTGAGAGTTTGGTGAATTTTGTCTTGTAAGGATCTTGCTACTTATGATGTACTCTCTGGTAAACGAGCACGCGCGGTTAGGGGGATCATCATGACCCTATCCTAGCCATCATAACGCATTAAATGTGGCTCACAGCTCGAGGAACACGTGGCACTTCACTTCTTCAAATCCCATCAATCGTTGGTCTCCCGGTATATTGAGCTTCCCGACATGTAGTGTTATAGGTCCCCGGACACAGATTCCCTCGGGCACCAAGTATCAGCCTCATCTCCGCAACAAGCGACGACCTTTCCTGGAGTGCAAATTTTCCTTAAGTCACCACTCCCATGCTCGAAAGCAACGACTTGGGGGGCTACTATTCCAGACTGGCCCAATCCACTTCTGCTCCCAGAACGGCTCAATTGCCTAAATCTAACCAAACTGGGGGAGAATTTACCTTTCTGCCCATCCACCGGGGGAGGTAGACCAGTTTACCCCTGGGCCCACACTTCTCCTCATCAGTCCTTACCCGTCACGCATGGTCCCACCACTCAGAAACAGTCACGACGCTTGTGCCCGTTACTGCATCTCTGTCCATAACAACGACTAGTTATGAGCACCTCTTATGTCCCAACGACTAATTTCTAGAAGTTACCTATTCTTCGGGAAACAGTTATCTCGCTTGAAAATTAGGACCAATGGCCAAGCACTAGGGGCACTATAAAAACCCTCTCATTTGAGAAGGTCAGGTATTCAATATTCACCTTGATACACACATATTCTATACTTGACTTCTTTCTCCCGATTCTTTCTTTAGCATCAGAGTGCCTTACAGATATACCACCGCATCCTCTCTCACACCCAACATCATAGACAATTGTCTTTGACCCACTTCAAATTCTGATCAACCGTCAAGATCACTTTCCATTAGCCATATATCCTTGAAAAATATGGTTAATTCATTCGTGAATTTATGTCATTTATTCCTAATTTTTTTACAAAAAAAAGGTTTTCCTGCATGTTCATAACTCATCATTAAATAACCAACACCAACAAACATACATATCTAAGTATTACAAAACAATAGATTTTTCTTATAACATGCCACATGTTTCCTCTCCCAACACTCATTTAGTGCTGCAATAGTATTATTCACATGATCTCACCCTAATCCAGTATCTTTTCCAAATAAGTTGTACCAAGCACGCCAATCCTTTCTTAGATTAACATACATATTCTTCCATTGTGCTTTCTCATACTTCCTTTTTGGTTAACTCATGAAAATTGAAAAATGATATCTTTCCATTCTTTCTTTTCTAAAGCTTGTACCAACAAGTTATCCCTTGAAAAACTTGATCCAAACATACTTTCACAAAAAATGTAGTTTCACTACAAGAAACATTGCATTTTTCCAGGTGATTTTCACGTCACTAACTCAAAAACCACTTCACTAACCAACTTTTGTGACGTGGGTAAAACACGTCGGAAATGCAATGGTGGGAACATGGTCCCACGTGGAAAATACGTCACAAAGTTGTGACATAGTTCCCACGTCGCAAATAACAAAATCAAGAGAAAATCTTCCCACGTGAAAACCAAGTCACTAATTAGTGACATGATTTTCACGTGGGAACCCAATGACTTTGCACGTTAATTCTGGCACTAATTAAATTGGTTCCCATGTGATTTTCACGTCACTTATTAGTGACGTGATATACATGCCACAACAAAAATATGTTTTATAATAGTCACATTGTTTGCACTTCACTATAAAATTTAATAATAAAAAAAATAAAAATAAATATTAACTGAAAACAGCTATAAAATTAAAATAAATATTAAATATTAACTATAAATTTTAAAAAATTAAAATAATATACATTAAAAAAATATATGTAATTTGTCTTATAGATATACATCATTTTAATAAAATGTGTAATTTAAATCTATTTTTTCTATTTCGACACCAACCAAATAAAATATGTTCACTAAAATAATATAAATTATGTTTACTAAAATATACAACATATTCTCAAAATATAATATTTTAAAATATAATATATAATTTGTTTATTAATAATAATATATTTAACATATAATATATATTCATTATTTTTTAAAAATATGTTTTTCTAAAATAATATATATTATGTTTACTAAAATATAATAACTATTCAATAATATAATATTCTATAATATATATAATACATTATAAAATTCATTATATTTATTAAAAATAACACATTTAAAATATATATAATACATATTCATTATTTTTTGATAAACATACTTTTTGACAAAATAATACATTTAAAAATAACACATTTTAAATATAATACATATTCTTTATGTTTTGTAACAAATATCTTTTAATTTTTTCTATTTACAATATTGTTTACTAAATTTTTTTTTTAAAATTCTACTTTTTCTCACATACTAAATATTCTGTTTTTAAAAATTAAAAATATATTACATATTTAATTTGTTTCTAATAAATATTCTGTTTATATATATTATTATATTTTTAATTCGAAATATATATATTCTAAAAATATATATATTATTTTCATTTTTTTCTTTCAACAACAACAACACAATAAACAAAAATAATATTTATAAAATATCAACAAAAAAATATCAACAACAACAAAAATATAAATATTCTAAAATTTTATAATATATCAACAAAATAATATATCAACAACAACACAACACAATAATATATCAACAAAAACTCTAAAATTTTCTTCTAAAATTATATTTCATATATCACCAAAATCTCAAAAATAAACTAATTGAAATGCTTAAATACCTCATTGTGCTAACTCTATCAAAGCTTTCAATTGACTTTCTTAAATCTAGATCTGGAAAAAAAAATCAACAATTAATAATTAGATAAATATAAAATAAACGGTAAAATATTCACAAAAACAATCTATAGATCAATCACCTTAAATTTGAAAATGGAGTTGTGATGGAGGCAGTGATAATGGAAGAAGGAAGAAAATTGGGGAGGAAGGAAGATGAAAGCATCGAAGGAATGAAATGAGATGTTGTTGAAGGAAAATTTTGTGAATTAATATATAGGGAGTCTTGTGACATGGTGAACACGTGGGAGGTACCCACGTGATTCCCGTGCGTTCACTGTGGAAAGTTACCCACGTGATTCCCAAGTCGGAACATTTCACAAAACTGTCGCATTCAATTCCAACATTCAATGTATCTGGAAGGTTAATGGAAAAGCAGATATTTTTTATTTATAGTTTTGCAACGTGATTTGCATGTGGGAAACTTGTGACATGTTACACACGTGGAAAATAAAGGGACTTTTTTGAATTTTCAGTTCCCACCTATTTTACACGCCACAACTGAATGTTTTAAAATTTCAAACTTCCCTCCCTCTTAAAATTCCAATTTTTAGTTGAAGATTTTAGGTCTGAATAATTTATTATTTAAATGGTTCAGTGATGTGGGAATCACTTGCCAACGTGTTTTTTTCCACGTGATTAGCACGTCACTAAATCACTTGTCAAAATGAACTTTTTCTTGTAGTGTTTATTTATGATCCCATAAAGCTTTAGTTTTCTGTTGCACCCTTTCATTATTTGTGAAAAGATCCACACTAACTATAACAATTAGATGTTAACTAGATGTTAATATCTCAAATCATTATTTAATATCTCAAATTTTATTTAAAAAAAACAACTAGATGTTAACTAATTATAACAACTATTGCATCTAATGTAAAAAACTTAATCCATACTTAATTTTTCATTCTCAATTCACATTATCTCACATCTACACAATGGACAAGAATAAATGTGTGTATGAGTCACACATTGACAGATCCATTTAGCAATACACATTTTATGAAAAATATGAGAACATTTTGTATAAAAGAGTTCCGTCTCCGATCCATTGCAAAACTCTTCAAAACAAATTGAACATTGATCCTTAGAATCTGAAGTAATATCAACTTCCAAATTTGATGATAAACCCACAATTTGTTGATCATTATGATAAGCATGATTTAGATCAAATTCATCTTCTTCTCCAATGCGCGAATTAACCCATCGAAGAGCCAAATTCACCGCCTCCACTTTTCCACGTTGAACCATTTTTCTAGCACAATCTCTCATATCACGTATAACCAAGTTCATTAGGTAGTTAGGCAAGGCTTCAAAGATTTCGTACAAACATTGGTTGTTGATATCATTATTGTTGCATAAGATATCAAGAGGAATCTCAAATTTGTGAAAGTTGGGGGTTATTAATCTAAAGGTAAGGTTTTTTGGGTCATTGGACGTAGAAGAAATAATTAAGTGAGTGTAATCAATGATGATGGTTAAGCAATCATTCAATGAAAGAGTTTTTGAAGGAGACATTCTTGAGTTGAAGGAGGAATCCATGAATGATTGACAGGTTTTAGAGCAAGTATGGGGTAGAAGTAGAAAAATATTTGGTTTTGTGTTTAAATTTGTTTTAAATACAATCCTTTTATAGGAAAAAAAATCTCGAAGAAGATTTTACCCTATTGTAACAAATCCTAAATCTTTTAATATTTTATCTAACAGCAATATCCAAAAATATCTGACATAGGCATCAAAAGTATATATTTGTTTTAACAAAGATCCTTGGTGGCAGATTGTATCATTAATAGCCAACACGATTTGAATTTTTCTTAGGATAAAAACTAACACCATTAATTACCAAAAAAAAAAAAAACTAACACCATTAATATTTGTGACAAGAATTATGTAGGATATCTCATATTATTAGTTATTAATTCAGTTTTTCTTGTATAATCTTAGTGTTAAATTTTATCAAATATAACTTTTATTTTTTAAAACAAATATCTTGTTTTAATAAAAAATATATATATTTTAGTAATTTTATTGATAAACAATGTTAATTAATTTAACTAAATAAAGATAACAAGTTTTTTATTAAAAAAATATAAGTATTGTTAATTTTGCTTTAAAATATGAAGGTTAACTGTTTTTATTTTTATTTTGGCCTAATCATCAAACTCAACAAGATGTTTTTTAATATAAAAACTAACTATATTCTAATTGATTTATTTTATTTTAAGGAATAAATTTAATCCTACTATTAATCAAACCAATTTAATGAAATACAATAAATTAAAATTCTTTTTATTTCTAACTCTTATCAACACAACATAATTCAATACTTAGTTGAACGAATGGTCAACAATGTGGCTTATATGTGTCTCAGGCCTATTATGGTTTATATTCTTTCCTATCTCATTCGCTAAAACATTATTTGTTCGAGGGGTATGAACAAATCTAGCCTATTTGATGCATAATCTTGCATGTCATCCCTACTATATAGATAGATCGTTATCATTGTCGGTAATGAGTTTCATTAGGCCTAGGTTATCCGTTTCCAACACCACCTTCTGCATTCTATTTTGTATCACAATTGCCATTTTCATCACTGGACCATTCACTGCTTGGGGATTGTTGTCTCCTCCAACTTTAGTTTGGGCTTTTTTAATGATATTTTTACGTGAGTTTCTTAATCCATTCTTTGATATTTTTAGGCATTATTTTTTTTACGTCGGATGTTTTTGGAGACATATCTACGAAAAAAGTTTCTTATCAGAACAAATTTCTTTTATAAAAAAATCAAATTTCGTTAGTCGCAAATGTAAATTAACTGTCGCAAATGAATATAAAATAGCATACATCCGTAAATAAAATAAAATAAAATAAAATAAAATTATATATATATATATATATATATATATATATATATATATATATATATATATATATATATATATATATATATATATATATATATATATATATATATATATATATATATATATATATATATATATATATATATATATATATATATATATATATATATATATATATATATATATATATATATATATATATATGAGAAGTAATATGTCATAATCATAAAAAAATAGTACACAAATGTCATCAAAATATATACATCAAAAAATACATCACAGTCACTACTGTGTGTGCTTGATAACATCTGTATCCCCTCCTCTGCCTATGCCTCTGTCACCTCGTCTGTCTCTGCCGCTTCCTCGACCGCCCGGTCTGTGTCCTCGGCCATCGATCCCACCCGTCCTAACGCGATGCTTGCGATTCATAAGTTCCCCATGTGCCACCTCAATGATCTCATCCAATACACGTCTGTGGTCAGACCCCTTAGTGAAGAAACCAGAGGTAGCTCCAGTCTCTCGGCACTCTAGTTGCCCGAGTCTCGTCCAATACCATGTGCGTCTGATAGTCAGCAAAGAACTCGTCTATCTGCCTACGGGTCAAGCAGAGAGGAGCGGATACAACTGGGTGTCTGAGTATCGTCTATGTGGACCAGAACTGCCGCATAACGCACTTCGGCAAATATGGAACAGTGATGATCGAACTGCATGCAAACCATCTTGAGAATAGTGATATGTCGTCAAACGGGCTCGTCTCACAGTGATCGGCATAGACGTCGTAGCATTTGTCCTTGGCAACCAGGCGATCAAGATAGACTATGTAAGGGTCGACTGCCTGATTTCCCCTAAACAGGATAAAATCACGAACATACAACATCTGCTATATGTATTCAAGCACACTCCCCCACCTGAAAATCATGTGAAAATGTTGGAATATCCAAGCCTGAAATGAAAATAAAATACATCAGGGTCAAGCATTATCATAAATATAAAATGAAAAGAAATGAAAAAAAAAGCTACCACAAGTAGTGACATGCTGCTTGCCACAGTTTTGGTCTTCCACTGGCATCCCTCTCTCAGTCTCCAATATGTGTAAGCCAGGGTAGCCGCCCCCGAGTTGTACTCATGGATCCGTGTGAAATCCAAAAAGTACCTCAGGTAAGCGACATCGATATGTGGAGGAAGTATCCACAAACAGCTGCGTCCTAAGTAAAAATAAAACATAACACCTCAGCACATGCTGTAATCGATATCACAAAGGTCCTTCAAACCAGAGGCAGCAAGGACATCTTGGAACCAAGCCTCCTGTGGCTGCTCCAAAGATGATATATTCCACCCATGGTTATAGAACTTCTACGGCTCACGAGCTTGAAAATTTTCCATAAATAAGAAACAATGTTAGTAATCAACAATGGTACAAATTATAAATTTCCAATGAAACAATGTTAGCTCTCTATCACAGACATGTCTGGTAGTATGGTCAGCATACCCTGTCAGCAGGGACATATCTGAGGGACCCCCTGGGAAACCCTCAACTCATCATCATCGTCTTAACCACCATCATCTATTGGTGGGTCATCAGCCTCTAGAGGTGATATCAGAGCAACATCATCAGCAGGATGGGGAACATAAGTATCTCGGCGAGGCTTGTGAGATGACGGGGCCTGTGATGAGCCCTCAGCTGAATCTCGACGCCTCCGGGATGAAGAAGTCGATGATAGGGTGGATATGAGGTCGAGGGAGTGTCCTGGACATGTGATGAAGAAGGTTGTACAATAGGTTGTGCCTCAGTTGTATCGGCCTGGGTAACGGTGGCTTGGCTCCGACCGTTCGCGTCTCATAGATGCATGCTGCGAAACCCGTCCAAGACGCAATTTGTCGTCTCTGTCTGCCATGATGTCTGCAACGTAATAACTAAGAAAAAACAGTTATATACAAATAAATCAAAAAACAAAAAAGAAAAAAATTGACATTTTCTACTTACGGATATACAAACCCGGAACAAGTTCTGTATATGTATCTATGGAAGCACCCAGAATTTACAACGTTTGGGTTGTTCTGGAGCTGCATCTACAAAAGCGCCCTAATGTTAAATTGTTCCGTAGATGTAGATCCGGAACAACCTGTAACTCAAAGGTTACGGTAATGGCGTCCCCTACCCATGCAAATGTGATTTTTGAAGCCTTGATCGTCCTTTTCAGTCAACAAACAATACCTACATTGTCTCTAAACTATGTTTCTAAAACTATCTAAGGATTTCTACCCCTAAAACAATATTCTAACTCGTTTACGGGAAATACTCGAAAATAACTCAAAAACTCAAAAACTTACCGATTATATCAAGCTTTGAATATATTGGTGTTTCTTGATCGTTAAAATGAACGCTCCTTGTCGAGTTTGATTGAAAATAATGAAGATTGGTCGAAAAAGATTTTTTGAGTTGAGAGAGTTTGGAAAGAGAGTTTGAGAATAAGAAGAAAAATGAAGAATGAGAGAGGAGAAAAGACTATGGCGTGTAGGTATTCTAATTTTTTTTGGAGTTGTATAAATGGAAACCTTTCATAGATGTAGCTCCGGAAAAAACCAGCGTTGAGTAAAAAAAAGTGCGTCCAAAGATACATCTCCGAAAGCAGGGGGTATTTTTGAAAACGCACATGGTGCGTAAGAACCCCAAGGGGTGGGGTAAGAAACTCTCTATTTCCATATGTGTTAGAGAAGATAACTCCAAACCACCAACTACCTTTTTGAGAAAGGCTACCATCGATATTACTCTTTATCCATCCCTGATTAGCTGGAATCCACTGAATTCTACATTTTTTTTATGATTTATTGAAGTTTTTCATCTCATTGTTTCTACTTGTTTCAAGATTTCGCTGCATGTGTTTAACTATTTTACTTTGGTCCGGATTCATATCACCATTTAGGTAACCCATATTCATTCTATTATCCCCTTTCATCTAATATTCGATCAATTTGCATGTTAGTGATCATATTGTGCTCATTTTTGTTTCTGTGGCGATCTTGATCATTGTGACCTATCATCCTTTTATTCCTACTATTGTTGGTGTTCCAAGGTTTTCACGTATGTTTTTATCCTTTTTGTGTAATTCATCTATCATACCTCCTTTTCGATTTGAAGGGACGTGTTTTTAATGGGTTTAGTAACCATTAATGATATGTACCCAATTCATTATTAATTGTTATGTAATGGCTTCAACCATTGATTGTTCCAGGAATGTTATAACAGTATGAAAGATAAAGGGAAAGGGGAAAAGGGATCTCCTTGTCTGATTCCTCTTGTAGGAGTAATAGTTTTAGTATGATAACCATTAATCATAATAGCCATGGTCACTACAGATATGCATCTCATAATTGTGTTGATTATGTTGGTTGTAAATCCAATGTTCGGAAGAATGTTCCTGATAAAGTTCCATTCCAATCTGTCATAAGCCTTTTCCATATCAAGCTTGATATCCACACACCCATGATTCCTGCCATTGTATTTGTTAAGGAAAATGAATGTCTCGGTGGATATCATAGTGATATCATTGATCAACCTTTTTTTGAACAAAAGCACTTTGGTTGTCACTTATAATGATGGGGAGAATGGGTTTTATTATGCTAGTTATGGCTTTGGAAGCGATTTTCATAATCACATTTCACAAGGCAATATAGCTGAACTCATTGGGTTTAATGGGGGTGTTTAGTTTTTGGTATGAGGGTAATATGAGTGTGGTTAATGTCTTTAAGGAATAGAAACTTCCCTTTTTATCTTCAGTAATCTTCAGAGTCAGATCTTGTTTGTCTTTGTAATTAATTAATGATCAGAATATCTTGCAGATATGAGATTCAGAGTTTGATAAAAGATAAATGATCTGAGAAACTCAGAGATTCTTTTATAGAGAGATCTTATCAAATGTTCTGAAATAGTCAATTTAGATATTAGAAAAAGTAGATATGTCTGAAGATTCGTTCTAGTGAAATTATATTAAATAGTTCAGATCTTTATTTTCTCCCCCTTTTTTGTCATAAGCAAAAAGAAAAAATTTCAAAAAAGACAAATAAAAGGAACAATAGCAGATAATTCAATGGAGAATAACAATCTGATTCAATTAATCAAAACAGAGCAAAAGTACATTGGAAAATATCAGAAGATATAACAATAACATTCAGATGCAAAAACAACAGATGCACAAACATGAGAAAAGAAAATCTAGGAGTGTTTTGACAAAAGCATCTTCAATAGGTCTGTGATCTCAGATTGTGATTGCTCTTGCTTTGACATGAACTTGGTTATTGTCTCATTCTTCTCATCTTGTTTAGACATCCACTCTGACATATCCTCAGATTTCTTGTCTTGCTTCGCCATCCAAGATCTTATTTCAGATTGACCAGCTTCCAGAGCAGCAATCTTGTCTCCCAAATCTGGATTTTCTGTCTTTATCTCTGATGATGGAGGTTCTGTATCCTGAACAGAGTCAATTGCCATATGTTCTGGAGATCCTGAAGAGGGTTCTACCAGAGTCATAGTCAATTCATTGGCAGTTGGTTCTGGTGGAGGAGGAGGAGGAGCATCCAAACAAAGCAGAGGTTCAGTCTTGTTTACAATCCAGAATTGAGTTCTTTCAGCTCTGAGCTTTGCATCATCAGAACAGATGTTCTTCAGATTAGAAGCTACTGTATTGAATCTATTGACAAAACCTTTCCAGATGATGTCAGTCTCATTTGCATCCATAGTTTCAGAGCATCTCTTCTGAACAGTACCTAAAGACATCTGTATTTCTTGCAAAAACGTTTGAAATAAATGATCAATATTAAGTCTGGGTGGTGGTTTAAGCAAGGTTTCCAGAGTCATCTGTTTAGGTTTTGAAGTTGGTGGTATCAGTGATTTTGAGATGGAAATCAGAGGTGGGGGAACATAAGGAATGAATGGAATTTCTGGTTTTTGAGGTAAAGATATGTTTAAAGCATTAAGCAGATTTGGTTGAGGTCTTGTGCGTGGGTAAACAATATCAAAAGATGCATTGGAGTATGGTACGAATGCAGAGTTTGATGGCTTATCAGATGCAACTGTGTTGTCAGATGCAGGATGCAGAGCTGAAACAACAGCTTTACCAGATGTAGCAGATATGGTGGCTAATGATCCTTCATTGTTCATAGATTGAATATATGAAAGGATTACAGATGGGAGGGCCTGAATGAGCTTAGGTTTCAGAGGTTTCAAAGGTTCAGAAGGCTCAACTCGATCATAAAAATCTTTTAGTTTGAAACCATAAGATAAATTATGATAAAGAGAAGACATTTGGGCACAAGATATTCCAGATGATGATGGATTGGTAGAGGGAACAATCATCTCAGATGAAGTTGCTGGTGGAGGCATAGGGTCTGGAATGGTAGATTTAGCAGGTAAGGTTGATTCAGGTTCAGGGTCATGGACAGGATATTTGTCAGATGGATTAATCAGAAAATCAGGATGAATTTCTGATTCAGATGAATTTGAGGATGTTTCAGGTGTACAAGAGGTAGAAGAAACTTGAAACACTGTTTTTAATGGAGTGATGTCAAGAACTTCTGTCTCAGGGATAGGAGATGGTTCTGAAGGATTATTAGATGGTTGTGATGGTGGTTCAGATGAAACAGGAGTAGAAGTTACTTTAGAGGGTTCAGAAGTAACAGGTGCTACAGGTTCAGAAGATGGAATGTTTGATGGTGGTATGACAGAGTCTTTTTCTGGTTGATCTTCTGTGGTTTGTTTTTCTGGATTATTTTCTGTTTGTGGTTGAGCAGAGTTTTGTTTATCAGAATTGTGTGATAGTTCTGATGGTTGTGGTTCTGTTTGTTGTGGTTCTGTTGGTTGTGGTTCTGTTGGTTGTGATTCTGTTGGTTGTGGTTTTGTTGGTTGTGATTCTGTTGGTTGTGGTTCTGTTGGTTGTGGAACAGTTGGTGATGGACGTGGAGTGAAGTGTTTGATGTGTATTTTAGGTTGAGGTGGTTTTGATACAAAAGCAGTAGGTTGTTTCTGAGGTGAGACAGAACTAGGGGCAGCAACAGATGTAGTTTGAGTGACAGGGGGTTTGGGAACAGACTTAATAGATGAATCATTAATAACAACATTCTTAGAAATAACAGAAGCTTTAGTACCTTTGAGTTTAATCCTCTTAGCAGATGCAGAGGCAGCTTCTCCAGAATCCTTTCTCTTCAGAAGATCCTTGGATTTCTCAGCAATCTTAGCCTTCTTCTGGACAGGTTCAGATTTTGCTACAGGTTGAGATCTTTTCCTCTGAAGTGGAACTTCTTCTTCTTCTTCTTCTTCTTCTCCTGCATCTGGCAGTGGTTGCTTGACAAGTTGAAACACATTGGCTGGAACAGGCACTCCTTCCCTTTTGCATTCCTCTATATACATCAGAACAATGTGTCTAGGTTCTTCAGCAAAGAATAGAGGAAAGTCTGATACTGGAACCCTTTTATTCAGATCATACATATTTAACCTCTTTGGAGCAGTAGTAAGTTCATCTACAATCTTAAGTCTCAGAAGGCTTTTAGCGTTCAGAGGCTTTCCCATAATGAACTCTAGTTCTTCTGTAACACCAGCATCATACAGAGCAGCCACTAAACCATTTTCAGTGAGAAGATCTGATAGCAACCTTCCAAAAGGTATCCAAGGCCTGATCTTCTGACCTTTTTCTTTGACAGATTCTCTAGATGCATTGATGTGATTCCACAGATGCATGAACAAAATGTAAGGCAGATCTACCTTGTTGCTCTGACTAAGGCAGTACATGAAATAAATCTGTTCATTGTTGACATAATCTGGGGAATTTGTTAACTTTCTGTGATGTATGCATCCCATGAAGATCTTGGCCCAGATCTTGTAGTCAGGCTTCAGATCTTTGAATCTGTTAGAGGCTTGTCCAGCAGTCATAACCTCTTCATAAACTTCATCCATATCAACACGCCCAGCTGGCAGATGTGAAACACCATCTGTTTCTTCATAACCAATCAGTCTTCTAATCAGATCCTCTGTGATGATGATCTCCTTTCCCAGCACAGATGATAGAATAAACTTTGGATACACAGATGCATGAATCCAGAATTCTTTAACA
>CAWUDS030001337.1:0-33114 GCA_963859935.3 Lathyrus sativus | reverse complement strand
CCAAACGAGAGACCTCCATCTTCAACTCCTTGTTCTCCTTGCAGAATTCTTATTTTTTGGCCCAAAGCTTATTATACCTCTCAATATCTATCGTCGTAGGTTGTTCAATCATTAGCGGGTACTGTTGTACCCCAAAATTTGACCAACCTTTTTCAGTAATTTGGCTTATGTTTCATTTCATTTGCATTTGCATATCATTTATCGCATACTGTAAATTTTGTCAGCCGGAACGGATTATCGGGATTACAACCGCTTTACTCGCATTCCAGGCGATTCAAACCAGTTCAAATAAGGAGATTTATGTCGAAATCGGGCGGAGTTTGTTCTCTTTCCGTTGGTCCAGTCAGTGCTGATTTCGGTTGCGTTTCGGTGTTCGCCCGATCTTTCCATTGTTGTTTCACTGCTTTGTGTGATTTTTATTCTTATTTCCTACTTTATAGTTTTATTTAGATTTTGTTTAGAGAATAGGTTTTTTATTTTAATATAACATTTTAAATAGTTTTTAGATATCAAAATTCTTTTCTTAAAATAGTTGTTTTCATTTTAGAAGTAGATTTTTAGAATATAGTTTTTATTTTAGAATTATTTTCTTTTAGTTAAGATTAGATTTTGTTTAATTTAATTGTTTAGGAGTAGAATTATTTAGTTTTAGAATTTATTATTAGTTTTAATTAGTTAGTTAAGTTTTAGTTTAGAATTTAATTAAGTTTATATATTAATTGTCATTATATTAATTAGGATTTTATTTAATTAATAGTCAGCAGTTAATTTAAGACAACATTTTATTATTAAACGTGTATTTTTAGTTAAGTAACAGCAATTATCATTAATCATCATTTAACCAAAGCTAGGTGCCACGTGTCATGAGGTGGAGGTATAAAGCGCTATTCATTACCCCCAACCTCAGGACAACCCTAGTCGCCCCAACCTTGTTTTCCGCTGCGTCGCTATTCACCATCATCAACTCTTTTTTTCTCTCCCTCTGAAACCTTCATCCATCATCATCTCCGAACTTCACCATTCAACATGAACGAAACCTTCAAACTTCCATGAATCACAAACCTTCAACCTCAAATCCACCATGAAAAACCATATTCGAACTCGTCTCTAAAACTTCATCAAACCCAGATTCGTAACCCTTTCAACAACACTCATTAACAATCAACATGAACCCAGAAACATGTTCTTTGTCACAAACCACCGCTCACCAACCTCCTTCGCCAAACCTACAACAACACAGTCACCACACAAGCTTGCGAAACCCTAATCTCCAAATCCCTTCTGTAACGACTGTTCTTCGACCACACATCCACAAGTTTCAGACACAAAACAACAACACCTTTCACCTTTCCAATACTACCACCGTGTTGTTGTTCTAACCACAACATTCTTGCCCTTTTCAACGGAATGGAATACGAATTTGACCCGGATCTTTCATCATCGTGCGCAACCGCAACACATCAACCCAGTTTTGTTCTCAAAACTCACTCATCACCATCATAAACAACCATCAACTTAACTCTTTCAACCAACCAAACCCAGTTGAAACTCATTTGTTCCTCTTCAACAGATCTTCAAACCATAACGGACCTTCTTCAAACAACACAGCAAACAAAACCCATTTTCGCTTCGCTTCTCAAACCCCAACCAACGTCAAACTTAATCTCCTTCAACCAATTTCAAACCTCCAACCCCTTCAACCTGTAAATCCAGACCACAATGGAGGAGAGACAAAATGGAAATGGAGAAGAGGGTGTATTTGTTAAGCAGAAAGCAGAAATGATTGAGACGGAAATGTTTGAGTTTTGGACGAAGTTTAGTTTGAGACGAATCGGTGAGAGAGGTTTGAGGCGAGAGAAGGAGATGAGTTTGAATGGAGAGAGAGGGGAGTGATCTGTGCGAAGAGGAGGGTTATTGGGACCTCCGTTTTTTTTTATTATTCTTTTTTTTATGGTTTGATTGGGCCTCATGGCCCATCTGTTTTGTTTTCGATTTCCATACTCCCTATGTTCTTCACACACCCTCCCCCAGTTTCATTTCTTTTTTTGAAATATATTACATATTTTATTGTGGATATTTTTCTATATATATATATATATATATATATATATATATATATATATATATATATATATATATATATATATATATATATATATATATATATATATATATTATTAATTATTATGTATATTATACTGACTGTTTTTTTATATCGATATGTGTATATTATATATTATTTTGTTTTATAAGTTGTATATATTATTTTGTTTTATAAGTTGTATATATTATTATTTCTAATATTTTTCTATAGAATTTATATTATATTATTATTCTAAGTTTTTATTAACTTTTCTTTTATAGTTTTAGAATTTTAATTTATATTATAGTTTTTGATTACATTTCCTTTTAGAAGTTGAATTCTTTCTCTTTTGTTATTGGGCATTTTACTCCAATTTCGCCTCTTGGATCGATGAAGAGATTTCCGTAATCCGTTATTGGTCAATTTATTGATAGGTAATGTTGGATCCGAGACCGACTTTTTCTCTTCTTTCTCATTTTCGACTTTATTTCATTTCATCCGTTTTAGGTCGATGACGAGACCTCCAAGTTGTTATACGTCAAATTATTGATGGAAACGACAATCCCGAGACCGCTTTCTTTCTCGTTTTCATTTTTGACCGTTTATCCATCTTTGGTTATTTTCACCATTTTTGGTCGATGACGAGACCTCCGTAATCCATTACCAGTCAAATTAATGATGAATAATGTTGGATCTGAGACCACCTATTTCTCTCCTCATTTCTTCTTCTTTTCGATTTTATTTTGACTTGTCTTGGATCGATGAAGTCTTGTATCCGTAAGACGAGATCCCACTTCTGTTTATGGTCCGTGCGACACGATTTAATTGGAGAATGATCATCAATATCATTTCTCTATCTTGTCTATAGCACAGATATCAATACGCGACCTCCTATAGTTTGACTACTCTTGTAAGTCGAGCTACGACGATTGAACGTCACATTGGTCCCGATTCGAAACATCATCAACAAGGATCAAAGAGGAGAAGTTTAGAAATGGAGCTTGCACGCAATGTAAAGGGTCAACGGAACCATTCCGTTTGGTAACATCTTTTTAATTTCATCTTTTAATCAACCGCCGAGCATTGTGAGTAAGTGATAGATACGTGGGAAATGATGAGTGGGGAGCCTCTTCTCATTCATCTAGAGTGTTTAGTGTATGTTCTTTGGACGATATGCGACGCATTCGCTCCTACATCTTAGAGTTTTGCATGTGCGTCTAATTCCTTCCGTTTAGGCGCTTCAGGCCTAGGATCCCTTTCTCTCGCCCCGTGCGATTGAGACTCCTTTTCTCTCGCCCCCGTGTGATCGAGACCCGTTTTCTGTAGTTGATCAAACTGAGGCTGCTCTGATCTCTCATATCTGTTGAGAGTACATAGGCATAGGATTGTGATAATCCTATCGAGCACTTTTCCCTCTTTCCTGTAGTTGGTTGAACTACAGTTGCTCTGATTTCTCATGCCAGATGAGAATATGTAGGCACAAGACGTGATGTCTTGGCGAGCACACTAACAACTAACTTCTCTTTTCTCTTGCCCTAGTGCGATCGAGACTTTCTTGCTAACGACTGATCTCCCCTTCTCTTGCCCCGTGCAATCGAGACTAGCCTGTTGTTCTAAACCCGTTAGGTTCCCCGTACCTTTAAACCAATGACATGCTACGTCCGTTCTACCCCAAACAGGTAACGTCTAAGTTTCTAATGGTCAAGCAGCAATACACCTAACTGCTAGAATGTGTACGCTAGTATCGTCTACCTTTTCTCTCACTCCCTGTGCGAACGAGAACACCTTGTTTACCCGTAGTTAGCCCGAACTACATTTTGCTCTGATTTCTCACACCAGATGAGAATACGTAGGCACAAGACGCGATGCCTTGGCGAGCAATCCCCTCCGTAGTTTCCCGAACTACGTTGACTCTGACTTTCCCACTGCACGAGGGAATACGTAGGCATAGGGCGACGATGTCCTATCGAGTCATTTCTTTTAGTTCTTTCCGTTTAGCTTTAGCAGCCATAGATAGTTTGTTTTTCACCCATAGACTAGATAACAAGCGTGGATCCCGTTGAGTACAACGGACGTGAGGGGTGCTCATACCTTCCCCTTTGTTGCACCCTAAAATTTGACCAACCGGGTCCCGTATCTAGCTCGATGTTTCGACGCATGACCGCATTCGCATTTGCATATCGCATACAGTGCATATTTTCATTTGTTTTGATTTTATCGGGATCACAGCTCTCGTCTCGCGTTTCAGGTGTTTTTAATCAGTTTAGATAAGTAGAATCGTATTTTTGGGATATTTCGGTGCCCGTTTATTTTTACCGGCTATTTTGATGCGCTCTCGCGGTGTTATTTGCCGTTCGGTGCTATTTTTGTTCCTTCGGGCATTATTGTGATTTTTCTGGATTTTATTGGCTATTATTAGGGTTTAAATAGATTTTTTAATCATTTTAGGATAATATAGAATATTAATAGGTTTTTAATGTTTTTAATAAGTGTAATTCTTTTTAGAATATTAGATATTAAATAGATTTTTACTATTTTTTTAATAGAATAAATAGATTTTTCTTTTATTAATAATGAATTTTCTTTTATAGAATTTAAATAGATTTTATCATTTTTTTTAATAGGATAATGTAGATTTCCTTTTAGATATATAGATTTTTTCTTTTATTAATGAGAGATTTTCTTTTATAATAAATAATATAGGTAATATAGGAAATTTAATAGGGATTTAATAAATTTTAAATTAGTGGGTTTATTAGAATTTTTTAGAGATTTATTAGAGTATTAGGATAATTCTCTTGTTAGGTTTAATTGAGATCTTATTAGATATTAATTAGGTTAATCATCAGTTAGTTAGATAATTAGGATTAGATATTAATTAGGTTTTTAATCTTGTTCTTAATTCAGTTTTTTTTTCTGAGTTTTTTGTGATCAATTTTTCGTTTGGGCCCCATTTCAATTCGTAAGGCCCAGTTCAGCCCAGAATTAGTCCAGAATTTTCCAGCAAAATCCAGAAAGATCCAGAAAAATCTCAGTCCTATAAAGACTTCAGCGACACGTGTTAAACAAAAGGAGGCCCCACGTTACACCATTCCACGACGCCACCTCGCTCACACCTTCTCCCCCTCAGTGCCACGCCACACCACGTGGCACACATGCGTGCACTTCCTCCACTAACCAGTGCCACATGTCTCCTTCTCCTCTCACCGTTCTCCCCACCGGACTACATGCAAGATCCGGCGACCACCGCCCCTAACCTACTCCGGCAACCGTAACTTACTCCGGCCACCGTCCAAACGCCGGCAAACTCAAATTTCGCCCAGATTCTTTTCTTCTCCTCTTTCTTCTCCGATCCACAATCATCATTCATTCATCATTTTGCCAGAAATATACTCATCCTTCATCATAATTTCTCCAGAATCGTTTGAATCTGTAACACGTTTCTTCAGCGTTTCATCATCACCAACATTTGTTCATCTTCAAACCTTCATCAAACTCCTCATCAAACTTCAACGCTTTTTCTTCAAATCCTTCACCAAGAAGCCTTCAACAATATTTCCAGATTTTTATCATCAAGTTCATCGTTCGACTCTCCAGAAGCGCAATCACCTCATCGATCGTCGTCACCAGAAAATCTACAGAAACGCGAAGAATCTTCCTCGTTCAACGACTAGAACATTCAAGCAAATCTCCAGTAAAGAAACTTCAAGAACAAATTCTATCCAAGATCGTCAACTCCAAACGAGCGACAAATTGTTAGCACTCCACGTAGCTTCTCATCGTTTCCTCGAAAAGTACTCCAAACATCATCAGGTTTTGTTATTCTTCTACCAAGGGTGCAAACTTTCGTCATCTCCAAGCCATGGATACTGATAGCGGTGTTGTTGTTTTTTTTCCGTCGGTGATTCTGATGCTCATGACGTTCGGTTCAGTATTTGGGAGACTGTGTTTGTGAGTTCGTTGGAGAAGGAAGGTGTTTGTGAGTTTCGTTTGATTGAACAAAGTGTCAGAGAGGACGGAGGAGAAAGATTAGGGAGACGGAGAGAGTTCAGAGAGGGGGACGGTGGCGGTTGAGGGTGAAGATTAGGTTAGGGTTTCTGAGGAGAATGTGGGAGAGGGAAACCCTGTGGACTGGTGTGGGTTTGGGCCTTAAGGCCCAGAGGTTTTTTTCTATACACCTCCGTTTTTGGTCACTATCTGGTGCGCTGATTGGGCCTGGCCCAATGTTCTTCACCACACTAACACCTTCAATTCCCTCGTGGCACCCCCCCGTGTGTTCTGTGACCATGGGCCAAGCCCAATGCAGTTTCCCAGCAAATCTCTTGCCAACACCCCCAGTTCACTCATCAGTACCCCCTCCCCCGTTTTGCTGCATACTGGGCTGGGCCCAGTTTGTTACCATTTTTTTTTCTGCTTAGCATACCCCCTGTATCCAGCACCCCCTCCCCTTTCTTATTTCTTTTTCTGTTTTTTCTTTTGTATGAGGAAAAATATTATGAAAAAAGAAATAGCATAAAAAATAGTAGAAAAAGAAATATTGAAAGAAGAATTTGAGAAAAAAAAGAGAAGAAGTATATGAAAAAAAAAAGGAGAAAAGAATTATTGAAAAAGAGATAGAAAGAATATCTTAAAAAAGGGAAAAAAATACATAGAAAAATATGAAAAAATGTATGAAGAATATTTTGAAAAAAGATTGAAAAAGAAGCATGGAAAAAGAAAAGAAGAAAATAGTTGGAAAATAGCAAAAAATATTAGATGTAATATTTTTTAGGGTACATTTTTTCCATGGAGTTTATTTTAGAGATAATCTTTAGAAGTCCACTTGTTAGGGGACTATTTTTCGTGCGATTTTTCAGGATAGGATAGGATAGTATTTCCTAGGGGTTTATTTTCCGTATTCAATCATTGTAACCATTGTTCAGAATGTTAATAAAATGAGATTTGAGCTGTGGTCCCGAAAGTAGTCGAACTACAGCTGTTCTGATTTCTCGTACCAGACGAGAATATGTAGGCATAGGATGCGATATCCTAGCGAGCACACTAACAACTGACTTTCTGTTCTCTTGCTGCTGTGCGATCGAGACTTTCCCGCTGACGACTAATTGTTACCCTTTTTCTCTCTTGCCCAAGTGCATTTGAGACCAAAGTCGTAGTTTTTCCCATAGGTTCCCATACCTTTGAAACCAGTTTAATTTCTCACTGCTGTGTGAGAACCCCCTAGTTTAGCCGTAGTTAGCCTGAACTACGTAAAGCTCTGATCTTCCATGCAGTGTGGAAGTACGTAGGCACAAGACGCGAGGTCTTGGCGAGCCAATTTTCCCTGTAGTCCCGAACTACGTTGACTCTGACTTTCTCTCTTGAGAATACGTTGGCATAGAGTGCGACGCTCTATCGAGTCAATTCCCTTCTGTTTAGATTTAGCAGCCGTAGATAGATTGTTTTTGCATCCTGTAGACAACCCAAGCAAGCGTGGATCCCGTCGAGTACGACGGACGTGAGGGGTGCTAATACCTTCCCCTTGCGTAACCGACTCCCGAACCCAGGTTTTGGTTGCGATGACCATACCTTTCCCCGTTTTTTGCGAGGTTTACTTCGAGCGTTTCCTTTCCCTCCGTTGGGATAAATAACGCACGGTGGCGACTCTTCTGTCAGCCGGCGCCGATTTTCGCAGTAGCGACAGCTGGCGACTCTGCTGGGGATCCAACGTCCCCTGGCTGCTAAGGACTGCGATAGTCCTTATGCATGTGGGATCCAACGTCCCCTAAGAGAGAGTCAATCCTAGCGCTTGTTTTCTTGTCTATTGGGTGTTTATTTATCGATATTATCTGTTGTTGTTGGGGTGTTACGGGTGTTCTATGATTGAGAGATAAGCCGGACCTGGGCTTGAGTGCACCTTAGACTTAGAGTAGAGATTAGTGGGCGCGTACCGGCTTTGCTTGTATTAGTGTCCCGCGAAATCTACGCTCAGACGAGGTTCTTCTGGTTGGCCTCTTGTCCCACCCTTTGGGTGGCTCGGGTTGCTGGTTAGTTGGATTGTCGACTCTGGGAACCGATCATTTGGAAGTTAGCTAAGTGAGGCCTCTTCAGGACTTGATGATGCCACTGCTTCTGGGAATCGTATCGTCAGTTTTGAAAGTCTGTGACGCTGACGACCGCATAGGATGCCGTACCTTGTCAGATATAGGTCCATACCTGTGAGGGGAAGGGTTTTTTTATGCAGGTAACTTAACTTCCAATCTACCTGTTATTTTGGTCTTCTCTTCAGAGCGACCGTGCTCCGTCAGCAGCGCAGCAGTATTCAGATTTGTGTGGGGCTGTGGTCCCGTTGTTTGTTGCATCTTGCATATCATGTGCGTATCAGTGTTACATCATATTACATATCATCCTCCAGCTAGCCAGAGTTCTGATCCAGCCTTTGTTTCCTGAAGGTGACTACCCGGAGTTTGGATTGAGCAGCTGTTGATTGTCAGAAGACGACCTAGGGATTGAGTAGATTTGAGCAGAGTCGAGCATTGAAGTCAGCTGAAGACTATTGGTAGCTATGTCTGAAGGCAATTTCCAGTCTCCTAATACCTTGACGGGGTTCACTATGGCGTCCAACCCTCTGTATGATTCTATGGAAGACTTCCCGCAAGCAAACAACATTACCGCAGACCAAGTTGTACAGCCTTCTGTTATAGACCGAGGTCGACATGAGCAGTTCGTTGCCCGGAATGAGCGTCCTCCTCCTGTTAACGATCAAGGTGTTGTTTTCCCCGTGATGAATTACCGAAGAGATATTCCAATGGTCGGGATGATAGATCCAAGAGCTCTTGAAAAGGATAGAAGACTCCGAGCGTTGGAAGAAGGAATGAAAGCTTTGAAAATGAAAGATGTTGTTAACCTGGATGCTGTAGACATGTGTTTGGTTCCTGACCTGGTGTTGCCTTATAAGTTCAAAGTGCCGAAGTTTGAGAAGTACACGGGAGATAGCTGTCCGAAGCTGCATTTGATGATGTTCTGTCGAAGAATGACTTCGTTTGTGCGAGATGACAAATTGATGATTCATTGCTTTCAAGATAGTCTGACTGGGGCATCTTTGAGGTGGTATATGCAGTTAGAGAGAAATCAGATCCAATCATGGATGGATTTAGCCAGAGCTTTTCTGAAGCAGTACGATTATAACCTAGACGTAGCTCCCTATCGCATGCAGTTGCAAGAATTGTCTCAAGAGGACAATGAACCTATCAGGAAGTATGCTCAGAGATGGAGAGAATTTGCTGCTAGAGTGCATCCACCGCTGTTAGACCAAGAGTTGACGAGCATGTTTGTAGATTCCCTACAAGATCCGTACTTCGAAAGATTGCTCGGACTTCCATTAAGTTTCTATGACGTGATAGCATTAGGAGACCGCCTTGAGTATGCCATAAGAATTGGGAAAATCCAGATTGATCCAAGCAGCCAAGCTGGTGAAACTGAATACCCTTGTGACTATTAGGATGAAGAAGAAGTGGTGATCAATGCAGTCATGCCAAAGGTTGAATATCCTCAAAGAGAATCAGTGAATTTTGTTGGTTCTTCATCTTATCAGAGATCAGTACCTCCTGTGGCTTGTTATACTGAACAGACAGCCGTGCCTGGGGCACCATATCAGGAATCTTATGTCGCTTCCATTGCAAGTCAGCGAACTCGTGGCCGAGGTTATCAGAACCAGCGTCAGAATCAGAACAGACCTCGTAATAATTTGGAACGAAGGAAAGCTCCTTTTCACCCAGTGCCTATGTCGTATAGCCAGCTGCTACCATCTTTGATCCAGAGTTCTTTGGTGGAACCTAAAACTCTCAAGCCAATTCCAGAACCTTACCCTCCTGGGTATAATCTCCACGTTCAGTGTGGTTATCATGGTGGCTCTCCAGGGCATTCGACGGAAGATTGTAAAGCATTTCAGGCGAAAGTGCAGCAGTTGATTGACCAGGATCGCATTTCCTTTCGAGAAGGATTTCTGTTTGTTCATCCTAACCGCTCAGCTGTCTAAGCTCGTAGACTTGGAAAGTATTCCTCAGCAAGAAGCCAGTGGTTCAGACAGGCGGGCGCCTCAGCATTGGCAGTCCTCAGACTTTTATATCATTTGCATTTGTAGTTTCTTTTTTGTTAGTTACTACCTGCTTTTAAACATTGTATGTTTCGAATGGTGATGATAATAAAGTGACTATGCATTTTTCTGAATTAATCATGTTGTTGTCGCTCATTTACTGCATTGCACTGACACTTGCATTTTATTCACTCCACTTTCTCACTGTGACTAGCAAAGATTGGAGGGAGGATGACGAAACTAAACTCATAACCGATGATCGTATGCTTTCAGATAAGACCGTACCGATGACGTACAAGGCATTGTTTCAAATTCCCCAAACACTGGAGATATAAGGAGTTAGTCCCTTGTTAACCACTTCGAGCCAGGAAGTAGAAGTTTTTTCGGACTGTTAAAACCCTCACATCTTAACTCGGGGCAGGTTAGTTGTCAGTTAGCTTGACCGAGCATTCAAGTCTTACAAAGGAGTGTTGTCTTTCAAGGACCAATCAGTTTATACCATTTCAGTGGTTAAACCTTACCAATCATGAGTGAGACAGTTACAATCCTTTCGGAGCAATCAAGACAACCAGTGTCACGCGACTTTGTTCCGAAAGAAAGAAAGAAAGAAAGCCCGCTAAGTAAAAAGAAAGAAAAGCTAGAAAGCTAATACTTAGGCAAAAATTAGGGCATCCCGCTGGGCTTCAAAAGAAATCGAAAAAACGAAAAGAACTCAAAATGAGTTAGTCCAGGCAAAAGTTAGGGAATCAAAAGAACGAAAAAGAGGGGATATCAATAGAAAATTTTCCCCAGCAAGTCACAAAGTCGTGTACACAGACACCGAAAGCGAAGAAGGAGTAACTATCACTCCGAAAAACCCTGTGAATTCCTTAATTATGGTTCTTACCATTCACCATACCTCTCGAAGAGGCGAGCGCTTGTGCCAGGTTAACTGAATCTTAGGATCGGAGAACATCACGTAGAAGGGGTGGGTACAAATCAAAATTTGAGCCAAATATCCTTTGTTTCACGAACCGTGAACCCGACCACGATACAACCCTCAAAAGACCTAATTGAGGTAGGGTTATTCTGAAGCGCATTACGATAAGGTTGAGTAACCTGACTCTTTCTTGACTTGCTAGTCACATCCTTGTTGTATTTTTCACTGACCACGTAAGCACTACGTTTGAACTTTGATTCACTCGTCACTCACAATCATGACATGTAAATGAGTGACAACTCAAAAAATTTTCAAAATCTGCATAAACACTGCATTAAGATTACCATTCGTGAATAGACAATTTTAATTGCAGGTTAGTAGTTGGCATGAAAGAAATTCCAGCAGGAAATAATCGAGCAGGACTGAGTAATTCAGCAGTCTGAACCAGAATGGTGTATGTTGTGAAGCCTTGTGAATCAGGGGCATTATTTTCCAGTGAGTTCGGAATCAGTTTAGTCTGAGGACAAGTCCCGAAGCATCAGTGGATCAGGGGCAGTTTGTTTGAGAAGCAGTTAATCAGAAGCGAGTCTTCTCAAGACCTAATCAGGGCAGTTATGCAGAGCGTTGAGATTTGAAAGCAGATGCTTCAAGTGGATAATCAGATCGGGTTAAGTCGCTAGAACGCTCATTCAGGGGCAAGTCACCGCAGAGAGTGTTGAAACCAACTGGGTTGACAATTGTTTAATGGAGATTGAATTCTGTTGTCATACAGATACCGGGGCAAGTAATCTCGAGGTTGTCTCGTAGCAAGCTGTTCAGAGCAAGTACTCCCAAGAGTTAGATTGGGGCAAGATGAGTTAGACTGGGGCAAGTTGTGCAAGCCAGTCTTTTATCCCCAGCTGAGTGTACTGGGGCAAGTGGTTCAAGCCAGTTTGTTTATCCCCAGTCGGAGTTGAGTATCGGGGAATCATGTCATTACCCTTATCAAAAAACCCTTATCATTCATAAAAAGGCCTTGTTGACATTGGATCAGTATCCTGCAGTTTAAACCTATTGCGTGTCAGTAACCAGTCGTTTCCAAAGTCCAGTTCTCGCCTGGCAAACCGGTAACCAGTTCTCGTCTGGCCCACCCTTCTGTAAACATCAGTTCCCGTCTGGTGTAGTTTATTGTAAGCATTAGTTCCCGTCTGGTGTAGTTTATTGTAAGCATCAGTTCCCGTCTGGTGTAGTTTATTGTAACCAGTTCTCGTCTGGTCACCGTTTTTTCAAGTGTTGTATCAGTTCTCGTCTGGTACATGTCATCGCGTAACCAGTCCTCGTCTGGTCACCGTTTCTTCCAGTGTTGTATCAGTTCTCGTCTGGTACATGTCGTCGCGTAATCAGTTCTCGTCTGATCATCGTGTGTTTTAACCTATGTGTTATACCAGTTCTCGTCTGGTGTATGTCAGCTTTCAGCCAGTTCTCGCCTGGTTGTCTATGCCTCAGTCTGTTATCCAGTCAGCCCCGTCTGATGTCCAAAAACCAAACTACAAATCAATTTTCCTATCAGTTCTCGTCTGGTAGTCTACCTTTGAATGCTAGTTCTCGTCTAGTATCTTCCATATCTTCCACTGTGTACATAGTCCATGTTTATCTTAAACCAGAAAAAACAAAAACAAAACTAAAGGTATCTGACACAGTAATTCCCAATGACTCGCATGTTGTCATGTTCCCCGATACGAAGCTCGACGGATACCAGTGCTCCGATTAAGGTTTGAGTTCCTTGTGGATGTTGTTAAATCAGAATTGCTACTCTTCAGCAGATGTTGCGTATTATCCCCGGAAGAGTCGAGATTGTATTTTCTCCCGCATCAGAGTAGGATCAGGAGTATCCTCAGCAGATTAAGATTGATATCCTTGATAGTAGGGGCATTTCCAGCAGTATGATGCGCGCAATCAACCTCAGTTTGGATCAATCCCCGCAGAGTACAACCAGTTGCCAATGGTTTGAAGAGAGCATCCCCAAGCAGAGTTGTTTTTTTCTTTCCCCAGTGAAGTCGCCAAGCAGGGTTGCCTTTTCATTTCTCCAGCAGGACAGTTATCCCCAGCGGATTTGGTTTCCCTTTTCCAGCATTTATTTTGCTGAGATGATTCTGTGACTTCGGTTCATCCCCAGTAGAGTTGACGTTGCCTTCGGCATTTATTTTGCCAAGTGGTTTTCAGACCTGGTGTTCTCTGGCAGCTCGAGCCTGCATTAGCATTTGCATATATAGTCATAGCATTTATACAAGCATATAGCATATCCGTGCCGTCTGGGCATCGCATTTTCAAGCAGAATGTATATCATTTACACGTCATATAGGGCATTGCATCATTTCAAACATACGCATGTCGAAACATAGGCCAGGATGGTTACCTATTGGCTTTCGAATTTGTTCCCCTGCAGAGTTGTGTGGTTAAGCTTCTCTTCTCCCCTAGCGGAGTGATTCTTCATATTTGGTTGTTACTTCAGCATCGGAAAAAAACAACAAAAGAGATTGACATTTATCAGATTTCTGAAGCTGCGACCTGTTGACAGAATGGGTGCCAAGCAGTCAATTCAGAATTCCCCAGGAGAGTTTCCTCAGGTTCGCTGTGAACCATGAGTCGACAGAAAAATCCCATGACAGATGGGAAGGTGTTTGCTTTGCGAAGCATTATTTCAATACTTGTGGCGTCACACAGGTGTTGAAAAGGAGAAGAAAATTTATCAGAAAATTGACCAGTTGTTGCCGTGACAATCAGACTTCAGTTTATTAGACGTCATTCCTGAAGCAGTTGTGCAGTATATTCCCGCGGTTGGCAAATTTCAGGGTTCCATTTGTATTCAACCGTCATCTACCTTTGAATGTTTGAAGGCTGAGCGCTCTTCAACCATTCAGGTCCAAGCCGCTTGAATAGGGGCAGCTGTTGCACCCTAAAATTTGACCAACCGGGTCTCGTATCTGGCTCGATGTTTCGACGCATGACCGCATTCGCATTTGCATATCGCATACAGTGCATATTTTCATTTGTTTTGATTTTATCGGGATCACAACTCTCGTCTCGCGTTTCAGGTGTTTTTAATCAGTTTAGATAAGTAGAATCGTATTTTTGGGATATTTCGGTGCCCGTTTATTTTTACCGGCTATTTTGATGCGCTCTCGCGGTGTTATTTGTCGTTCGGTGCTATTTTTGTTCCTTCAGGCATTATTGTGATTTTTCTGGATTTTATTGGCTATTATTAGGGTTTAAATAGATTTTTTAATCATTTTAGGATAATATAGAATATTAATAGGTTTTTAATATTTTTAATAAGTGTAATTCTTTTTAGAATATTAGATATTAAATAGATTTTTACTATTTTTTTAATAGAATAAATAGATTTTTCTTTTATTAATAATGAATTTTCTTTTATAGAATTTAAATAGATTTTATCATTTTTTTTAATAGGATAATGTAGATTTCCTTTTAGATATATAGATTTTTTCTTTTATTAATGAGAGATTTTCTTTTATAATAAATAATATAGGTAATATAGGAAATTTAATAGGGATTTAATAAATTTTAAATTAGTGGGTTTATTAGAATTTTTTAGAGATTTATTAGAGTATTAGGATAATTCTCTTGTTAGGTTTAATTGAGATCTTATTAGATATTAATTAGGTTAATCATCAGTTAGTTAGATAATTAGGATTAGATATTAATTAGGTTTTTAATCTTGTTCTTAATTCAGTTTTTTTTTCTGAGTTTTTTGTGATCAATTTTTCGTTTGGGCCCCATTTCAATTCGTAAGGCCCAGTTCAGCCCAGAATTAGTCCAGAATTTTCCAGCAAAATCCAGAAAGATCCAGAAAAATCTCAGTCCTATAAAGACTTCAGCGCCACGTGTTAAACAAAAGGAGGCCCCACGTTACACCATTCCACGACGCCACCTCGCTCACACCTTCTCCCCCTCAGTGCCACGCCACACCACGTGGCACACATGCGTGCACTTCCTCCACTAACCAGTGCCACATGTCTCCTTCTCCTCTCACCGTTCTCCCCACCGGACTACATGCAAGATCCGGCGACCACCGCCCCTAACCTACTCCGGCAACCGTAACTTACTCCGGCCACCGTCCAAACGCCGGCAAACTCAAATTTCGCCCAGATTCTTTTCTTCTCCTCTTTCTTCTCCGATCCACAATCATCATTCATTCATCATTTTGCCAGAAATATACTCATCCTTCATCATAATTTCTCCAGAATCGTTTGAATCTGTAACACGTTTCTTCAGCGTTTCATCATCACCAACATTTGTTCATCTTCAAACCTTCATCAAACTCCTCATCAAACTTCAACGCTTTTTCTTCAAATCCTTCACCAAGAAGCCTTCAACAATATTTCCAGATTTTTATCATCAAGTTCATCGTTCGACTCTCCAGAAGCGCAATCACCTCATCGATCGTCGTCACCAGAAAATCTACAGAAACGCGAAGAATCTTCCTCGTTCAACGACTAGAACATTCAAGCAAATCTCCAGTAAAGAAACTTCAAGAACAAATTCTATCCAAGATCGTCAACTCCAAACGAGCGACAAATTGTTAGCACTCCACGTAGCTTCTCATCGTTTCCTCGAAAAGTACTCCAAACATCATCAGGTTTTGTTATTCTTCTACCAAGGGTGCAAACTTTCGTCATCTCCAAGCCATGGATACTGATAGCGGTGTTGTTGTTTTTTTTCCGTCGGTGATTCTGATGCTCATGACGTTCGGTTCAGTATTTGGGAGACTGTGTTTGTGAGTTCGTCGGAGAAGGAAGGTGTTTGTGAGTTTCGTTTGATTGAACAAAGTGTCAGAGAGGACGGAGGAGAAAGATTAGGGAGACGGAGAGAGTTCAGAGAGGGGGACGGCGGCGGTTGAGGGTGAAGATTAGGTTAGGGTTTCTGAGGAGAATGTGGGAGAGGGAAACCCTGTGGACTGGTGTGGGTTTGGGCCTTAAGGCCCAGAGGTTTTTTTCTATACACCTCCGTTTTTGGTCACTATCTGGTGCGCTGATTGGGCCTGGCCCAATGTTCTTCACCACACTAACACCTCCAATTCCCTCGTGGCACCCCCCCGTGTGTTCTGTGACCATGGGCCAAGCCCAATGCAGTTTCCCAGCAAATCTCTTGCCAACACCCCCAGTTCACTCATCAGTACCCCCTCCCCTGTTTTGCTGCATACTGGGCTGGGCCCAGTTTCTTACCATTTTTTTTTCTGCTTAGCATACCCCCTGTATCCAGCACCCCCTCCCCTTTCTTATTTCTTTTTCTGTTTTTTCTTTTGTATGAGGAAAAATATTATGAAAAAAGAAATAGCATAAAAAATAGTAGAAAAAGAAATATTGAAAGAAGAATTTGAGGGAAAAAAAAGAGAAGAAGTATATGAAAAAAAAAGGGAGAAAAGAATTATTGAAAAAGAGATAGAAAGAATATCTTAAAAAAGGGAAAAAAAATACATAGAAAAATATGAAAAAATGTATGAAGAATATTTTGAAAAAAGATTGAAAAAGAAGCATGGAAAAAGAAAAGAAAAAAATAGTTGGAAAATAGCAAAAAATATTAGATGTAATATTTTTTAGGGTACATTTTTTCCATGGAGTTTATTTTAGAGATAATCTTTAGAAGTCCACTTGTTAGGGGACTATTTTTCGTGCGATTTTTCAGGATAGGATAGGATAGTATTTCCTAGGGGTTTATTTTCCGTATTCAATCATTGTAACCATTGTTCAGAATGTTAATAAAATGAGATTTAAGCTGTGGTCCCGAAAGTAGCCGAACTACAGCTGCTCTAATTTCTCGTACCAGACGAGAATATGTAGGCATAGGATGCGATATCCTAGCGAGCACACTAACAACTGACTTTCTGTTCTCTCGCTGCTGTGCGATCGAGACTTTCCCGCTGACGACTAATTGTTACCCTTTTTCTCTCTTGCCCAAGTGCATTTGAGACCAAAGCCGTAGTTTTCCCCATAGGTTCCCATACCTTTGAAACCAGTTTAATTTCTCACTGCTGTGTGAGAACCCCCTAGTTTAGCCGTAGTTAGCCTGAACTACGTAAAGCTCTGATCTTCCATGCAGTGTGGAAGTACGTAGGCACAAGACGCGAGGTCTTGGCGAGCCAATTTTCCCTGTAGTCCCGAACTACGTTGACTCTGACTTTCTCTCTTGAGAATACGTTGGCATAGAGTGCGACGCTCTATCGAGTCAATTCCCTTCTGTTTAGATTTAGCAGCCGTAGATAGATTGTTTTTGCATCCTGTAGACAACCCAAGCAAGCGTGGATCCCGTCGAGTACGACGGACGTGAGGGGTGCTAATACCTTCCCCTTGCGTAACCAACTCCCGAACCCAGGTTTTGGTTGCGATGACCATACCTTTCCCCGTTTTTTGCGAGGTTTACTTCGAGCGTTTCCTTTCCCTCCGTTGGGATAAATAACGCACGGTGGCGACTCTTCTGTCAGCCGGCGCCGATTTTCGCAGTAGCGACACCCTTGCGTAACCGAGTCCCGAACCCGAGATTTGGTTGCGATGACCTGTCTTCTCCCTTTCGTAGGTTTTCTCTGATCATTTCCTTTCCCTCTTTTGGGATAAATAGCGAACGGTGGCGACTCTTCTATCCTTGTCGCCCCCTCTTTGCAGCGATGCGACAGCTGGTGACTCTGTTGAGGACTTCTCTCATCCCCTACGCGAGTCAATCCTAGCGTTTGTTTGCTTTGTCTTTGGGTGTGTATATTTGTGTGTTGTATTTGTATATTGTTGTATTTACATTTTCTGCACTTTATTATCATTTGTTGTTGTTGTGCTGTTGGGTGGTTGTTCCTTTGAGAGATAAGCCAAAACCCAGGCTTAAGGACACACATAGCATTAGAGCGGAAAGTAGTGTTGGACCTATATGTTTTAGCATGCATTAGTCCACACGAAATTTGCATTCAGACGAGATTTTCTTTTGAAGACATCTTATCCTGTACATTAGTCGGGATGGGGTGTTGGATCAGGAAACTGTCGACTCTGGAGACCGGTCACTTGGGAGTCAGCTAAGTGAGGCCGCTTCGTTAGACTATGATGCCAAACTAGAAATGGTGAACTTATCATCACTTCTCGAAAGTTTGTGATGCTGACGATCGCGTAGGATGCCGAACCTTATCAAATTAGGTCCATACCTGTGAGTGGGAGGGTTTTTGCAGGAAACCTTGACCTTCAGCCTATCTGGTATTTCTCGTCAGTGTGTACCTTTGATCATTGATACTGTGGGTTCCTATATGTTGGTATTCTGATGTTCTGGTATTTGGACTCATCCAGTCAGTAGTGCAGCAGTTTTCCAAAGCTTTGTGGAGGTTGTGATCCCGTGTTTGTTGCATCTTGCATTGCATTTGCATAAGCATCTCTGCATCATTTTGCATTTCATGCTTCAGCTGGCCAGAGCTCTCATCCTGCCTTTGTCTTTGCTTCAGAAGGTGATTCCCCGGTGTTTGTTCTGAACAAGTGGTGATTGTTTGAGGACGACCAAGTGGTTTGGAGCAATCAAGCAGTGTCAAGAAGTGAAGTCAGGTTGGAAGCTGTTGGTAGCTATGTCAAGGAACAACCTCCAAATTGTTGATAGCCCATCATGTTTTACTGTGATGACCAACCCTCTGTATGGTTCTCTTCCCGATGAAGACTCTCCACAAGTGAACAACCTTACTGAAGCTCAGCCTGTGCAACCCTCTGTTGAAGACCAAGATCTGCATGAACCGTTTGTTGCCCGAAGTGAACGTCTATCTTCTCCTGTTACTACAAATCGTTGTAATGTTGCTTTCTCTGTGCTGAATTCCAAAAAGGAGATTCCGATGATGAAGACTAAGGACCCGAGAGCTCTTGAGTATGCTAAAAGGTTTCATGCGTTGGATGAAAAACTCAAGGCCTTGGAAGTTAAAGATACTTTTGGTCTTAACGCTTCAGATATGTGCCTGGTTCCCAGTCTATTGTTACCTCCAATTTTCAAGGCGTCGAGGTTTGAGAAGTACAAAGGGGATAGCTGCCTGAGGCAACATTTGGTGATATTTTGCAGAAGAATGACTTCGTTTTGCACAATGACAAGTTAATGATTTGTTGTTTCCAGGACAGTTTGAGTGGGGCATCTCTGAGTTGGTATATACAGTTAGAGAGTAATCAGATCCGATCATGGATGGACTTAGCCAAGGCTTTTCTGAAGCAGTATGAATATAATCTTGACATGGCTCCTAGTCACATGCAGTTGCAAGGCTTATCTCAAGAGAATAATGAACCTTTCAGAAGGTATGCTCAGAGATGGAGAGAATTCTCTTCCAAAGTTCAACCGCCACTTCTAGACCAAGAGTTAGCAAACATGTTCATGAACTCCTTGCAAAGCCCGTATTTTGAAAGGCTTCTTGGGACTGCATCAAATTTCTCTGAATTGGTAATGGCAGGAGAGCGCATTGAGAATGTCATAAAGACTGGAAAAATTCAGAATCTCTCGAGCAGTCAGGCCAGTGAAACTGAATCCCTTGGTGACTCCCAAGAGGAAGAAGAAAAGGTGATCAACACAGTAATGGTAGATGTTGGTTATTCTCGGGGTGAATCGGTGAAATCTTTTGGTTCTTCATCTTCTCAGCAGTCATTATCTATTGTGCCTAGGGCACCACATCAGAAACCTTGGGTCGCTTCTCATGCAAATCAACAAGCCTATGGCCGAGGTTATCCGAATCAGCACCAGAATCAGAATAGGCCTCGCAACAATTTGGAAAGAAGGATTGCTCCTCTTCATCCAATTCCCATGTCGTAGAGTCAGCTTCTGCCACATCTGGTTCAGAACTCATTGGTGGAGCCTAAGACTCTTAAGCCTGTGTCAGAACCTTGCCCTCCTGGGTACAATCCCCATGTTCAGTGTGGATATCATGACGGATCCATGGGGCATTCAACCGAAGAATGCAAAGCTTTTCAAGCCAAAGTGCAACAGTTGATCGACAAAGGGTGCATTTCCTTTCCAGAAGGAGTTTCAGTTGTTCATGTCAACCTCTCAGTTGTCTAAGCTCAAAGATTTCAAGATTTATCTCCAGAAGCCAGTGGTCCAGACAGGCAGGCGTCCTCAACATTGGCAGTCCTTGGCCACTTTTTATCATTTGCATTTGTAGTTTCTTTCCTGTTAGTTGTTATTTGCTTTTAAACATTGTAGTTTTGAATGGTAATATTAATGAAGGGATTATGCATTTTTCTGAATTAATCATGTCGCGTTCTCTCATTTATCACAAAGCACAGACACATGCACCTTTTATCCACTCCACTTTATCACTGTTTAGCAAAGATTGGAGGGAGGATGCCGAAAAATGAATACACATAACTGATGATCGTATGCTTTCAGATAAAATCCTGCTGATGACGTACATGCATTGTTTCAAATCCCCTAAACAATTGAGAGATAAGGAGTTAGTCCCTAGTTAACCACTTTGAGCCTAGAAGTAGGAGTTTCTTTCGGACGTTTAAACCCTCACATCTTAACCAGGGGCAGGGTAGTTGTCAGTTAATTTGACCGAACGCTTAAAATTTATAGAGGAGTGTCCCCATTCGATGACCAGTCACATCTTATCCCTCTCAAGAGGTCGTTCCTCATCAACCACAATGTTTAAACCTCACCAATTAGGAGTGAGGCAGTTACAACTCTTTTTAGAGAAAATCAAGACAGCCCGTGTCACACGACTTGTTTCAAAAAAGAAAAAGAAAAAAGAAAGAAAGCATGCTAAGTTGAAAAGCTGGAAAGCAAAACTTAGGCAAAAATGGGGCATCCCGCTGGACCTTAAAATCAAAAGAATTTGAAAAAATCGGTCCAGGAAAAAATAAGGGAACGGAAGAATAAAAGAAAGGATCTCAAAAGAAAAATCCTCAAACAAGGACGTAGTCGTGTGATTACAGACACAAAAGACAAGAAGGGTGATTGTCACTCTGAAAACCTTGTGGGTTCCTTAACCATCACTCCTACCATTCAATAGACCTTTTGAAGAGGTGAGCGCTTGTGCCGAGTTAACTGAATGTAGGATTGGAGATCATCACGGAGAAGGGGGTGGGTACAAATCATACTTTGAGCCTAATATCCTTTGTTTCAATAACCGTGAACCAGACCATGATTCAACCCTCGAAAGACCTAATTGAGGCAAGGTTTATTCTAAAGGCATACTACAATAAGGTTGAGTAACCTGACTCCTACATGATTTGCTAATCATATCCTCATTGCATCTTTCACTAGCTAAATCAGCACAATGTTTGGACTTTTGGTTCATTCGTCACTCACTATCATGACACTTAATAAGTGACTGACTTTTCAAAACTTGCATGAACACCGCATTAATTACCATTCATGAGAAAACAATTTTAACTGCAGGTCAGTAGTTGACATGGAGGAAATTCCAATAGGGAGTAATCGAACAAGACTGAATCATTCAGTAGTCTGGATCAGAATTGTGCATACTTTGTAGCCCTATGGATCTGGGGCATTGACATCCAGTGAGTTTGGAATCGAACAGTCTGAGCCAAATCCCTAAGCATCGGTTGATTATGGGGCAGATCATTCAAGAAGCAGTTGATCAGAAGTGAATCTTCTCGAGACTCTACCAATCAGGGGCAGGCCACCCAGAGTTTCTTTGATTTGAGGGCAGATCCCTCCAGCATTCAGTCAGGACAAGTTAAGTCGCTTCAATTCTCATTTAGGGGCAAGCCACTTTAAGAGTACATTGAAGCCAATTAATCTAGGAGTTGATTAAGGATGAATCCTTTCATGGTATATATTTTGGGGCAAGCCATCTCGAGGTCGTCTCATGGCAAGCTATCTTCTTTTCAAGGTGAACTTTCCGAAAGATCAGACTGGGGCAAGTTGAATTACACTGGGACAGTTACTCAAGCAAGTTTATTCTCGTCAGCAAGAGTTGAGTGTCGGGGAATCATGCCATCACCCCATCAAATAACCTGAACCCATTACTTGTCAGAACCTTGTAACCAAACACTTCTGAAGCCCAGTTCTCTTTTGGCAAACTTTCAAACCTCCAAAGCCCAGTTCTCGTCTGGCAAACCTTCAAACTAGTCCTTGTTTGGTCAAACCTTCAGTAACCACCAGTTCCCGTTTGGTACATGTCAGTTTTTCAATCAGTTCCCGTCTGGTCACCCATTCTTTAGCCCGCTGTTTAACCAGTTCTCGTCTGGCAAACACAGCTTCAAAGTCCAGTTCTCGTCTGGTAAACCAGAAATCAACTCTCTTTTGATACCCAAAACCAGAAGTCAGTTCTCGTCTGAGAACTTAACCTTTTGCCACCAGTTCTCGTCTGGTAGTCCACCCTCGAATACTAGTTCTCGTCTAGTAATTCCCCTTTAAAATTCAATTGCATTGGTAACCAGAAATAATTCTAATCACCATAAACCTGGTCCCATCCCCTATACCAAAAAGCCCATCCGTACTTGGCACAATTATTCCCAGTGGTTCACACGCTATCACATTCCCCGATACAAGGCTCGATTGATCTCACTTCCCCATGGTTAAGATTATGTATCCCCGCAGGGTAATATTGTCAGATCAGAAGTATCTCCCCAGCAGGTTGAGATGCCACGTATCCCCAGCAGATTATGACTAGTTTCTCCTTGACAGATTGAGATTGTGGTTATCCCCAGTAGGTATTTGGGATTATTCCCCCGGCAGTGGGATGAGTTCAATTTTGTTTCCTCACAAAGTCTAAAACTTTTGACTCCTTTCCCCTCAAAGTCTATGATACTGACTCAATTCCCTAAGTAGAGGTTGATATTGTTGAGTTTATTTCTAATTTTCCCCAAGCAGAGGTAGACGCTGATTCCCTCATTGGATGATCCCCAGCAGAGTTATGGTCCGTAGCAAAATCCAGTTGGTCTTTGGTATTCGTCAGAGTGAGTTTCTTTCGGGATGTTTCCCCAGTTAATTCTCATCCCCTGCAGGTTCCTAGAGAAGTCAGCGGAATGTTTTCTTCCCTGCAGAATAGGATTGACCTAGAGAATTGTTATTCTCCATCCTCAGCAGAGAGAGTTTGGGGATGTCTTCCCAGTAAATCTTCTTCATTATCCCTAGCAGAGTGGATTCAAATTTCCAGCGGAATGGATTTTGATCTCCGGCAAATTGGAGGCTATTCCTCAGTAGTTTGATGTATTTTCCCAGTAGAGTTGTCTGTTCCCTGGAATGTTATTTCTGGCAGGCCATCCAGGGCTGATTTCCCCGGTAGAGTAGAGTTGTTGTCTCCAGCCAAGTCGTTTGTTTCCCAGAAGAGTTGTATTCTGGTAGGTCGTCTAGGGCCGCTTTCCTCAGCAGAGTTGATTTTGACCCCCAACGGAGTGGATATTTTCTCATCAAAGTAGTTTTACCCAGAAGCATTCTCAGAGGCCATCCAGGGCTTGTTTTCTTCAACATTTGTACTTGGCACCCAGTCATCCCCAGCAGAGTTGGCTCCTTCTCTTCAGCATTTATTTTGCTGGAGCGGCTCCTTTGCATTTACATCGTGCATAACATCCTCCCAAACGCGTAACATTTCCATTTCGTATGGGGCATTACGCCATATTCAAACATGTGCACTTGAAACATAAGCTAGGTTGTTACCTTTTTGTTTCCAGGTGTATCTCCAGTAGACAACAGTGTTTGTTCAAGCTCGTGCGGTATCCAGACCCTGGCTTCCTCCAGTTATTTCAGCAAGCTTGTGCGGTATCCAGACCTCGGCTTCCTCCGGTTCATTTCAGTTAGCCTGTGCGGTATCCAGATCCCGACTTCTTTTGTTCCATTCCAGCTAGCCCGTATGGTATCCAGACCCCGGCTCATACGCTTTTGTTTAACCAACTTGTGCGGTATCCAGACCCCGGTTGATGTTTGCTTCAGCAAGCCCGTGCGGTATCTAGACCCCTGCAATTTACGATGTTCTTCTTAGCCTTTACGGTATCCATACCCTGGCTTTCACCGGTTTTATTGGCTCTAGCCCGTGCGGTATCCAGACCCCGGCTTCCACCGGTTTATCTCCTTAGCCCGTGCAGTATCCAGACCCCGACTTTCACCAGTTTTATTGGCTCAAGCCCGTGTTGTATCCATACCCCGACTTCCACCGGTTTATTTCCTGAGCCTATGAGGTATCCAGACCCTGGCTAGTGATTTGTTTTGCCTATGTGGTATCCAAACCCTGGCAAACCATGATGTTTCCTTTAACCCGTGCAGTATTCAGACCCCGGTTAACATCATTTCATCTCTTTAAGCTTGAGCGGTATCCAGACCCTAGCTTAAGCTGTTTGTTTCCTGTGCATGTGTGGTATCCAGACCTCGGGTGATGGTTTATGTTGCCTGTGTGGTATCCAGACCCTGACAGATTAAAATTATTTCTCAAGCCTGCGTGGTATCCAAACGTCCAGCAAAATCATTGACAGATGTGTTCATCTTATCATTCTCCTTAACAGAGTTTACTTATTCAAGTTCATATTTCCCCAATGGATTTCTTCACCCAGATGACTGACGGCGAGGTCAGGTTTTCTTCTCAACTTCGGGTTGAGCCAGCTTTCGGGTATGATGCTCGCTTTTATTTAGCGAATGCCTGACGGCGAGATCAAATGTTCTTCTCAACTTCGGGTTGAGCCGGCCTTCGGGTTCGATACTCGCTTTTATTTAGCGAATGCCTGACGGCGAGGTCAGATGTTCTTCTCAACTTCGGGTTGAGCTGACCTTCAGGTTCGATGCTCGCTTTTATTTAGAGAATGCCTGACAGCGAGGTCAGGTGTTTTTCTCAACTTTGGTTTGAGCCGGCCTTCGGGTTCGATGCCTGTTTGTTTAACAGATGCCTGACGGCGAGATCAGATGTTTCTTCTAACTGCGTGTCAAAGTTTTCTAATTGGTAATGAGTTAGCTCATTGTCCTTGCAACTATCAGATACGGTTTTCTCTGGTGATTCTACTCCCACTTCAGGTGGACCAGTTTGCAGTTCTATTTTTTGCGGTTGGCAAATTTCCGGGTTCTTTGGTATTCAACCGCCTTTTACCTTGAACATTTGAAACTCGTTCCCTTTTCATCCTTTCAGGTCCAAGTCATTTGAATAGGGGCAACTGTTGTACCCCAAAATTTGACCAACTTTTTTCAGTAATTTGGCTTATGTTTTATTTCATTTGAATTTGCATATCATTTATCGCATACTGTGCATTTTGTCAGTCGGAACGGATTATCGGGATTACAGTCGCTTTGCTCGCGTTTCAGGCGATTCAAACCAGTTCAAATAAGGATATTTATGTCAAAATTGGGTGGAGTTTGTTCTCTTTCCGTTGGTCCAGTTAGTGCTGATTTCGGTTGCATTTCGGTGTTCGTCCGATCTTTCTGTTGTTGTTTCACTGTTTTGTGTGATTTTTAATCTTATTTCTTGCTTTATAGTTTTATTTAGATTTTGTTTAGAGAATAGGTTTTTATTTTTAATATAGAATTTTAAATAGTTTTTAGATATCATAATTCTTTTCTTAAAATAGTTGTTTTCATTTTAGAAATAGATTTTTAGAATATAGTTTTTATTTTAGAATTATCTTCTTTTAGTTAAGATTAGATTTTTTAAAATTTAACTGTTTAGGAGTAGAATTATTTAGTTTTAGAATTTATTATTAGTTTTAATTAGTTAGTTAAGTTTTAGTTTAGAATTTAATTAAGTTTATATATTAATTGTCATTATATTAATTAGGATTTTATTTAATTAATAGTCAGCAGTTAATTTAAGACAACATTTTATTATTAAATGTGTATTTTTAGTTAAGTAACATCAATTATCATTAATCATCATTTAACCAAAGCTAGGTGCCACGTGTAATGAGGTGGGGGTATAAAGAACTATTCATTACCCCCAACCTCAGGACAATCCTAGTCGCCCCAACCTTGTTTTCCGCTGCGTCCCTATTCACCATCATCAACTCTTTTTTTTCTCTCCCTCTGAAACCTTCATCCATCATCATCTCTGAACTTCACCATTCAACATGAACGAAACCTTCAAACTTCCATGAATCACAAACCTTCAACCTCAAATCCATCATGAAAAACCATATTCGAACTCGTCTCCAAAACTTCATCAAACCCAGATTTGTAACCCTTTCAACAACACTCATCAACAATCAACATGAACCCAGAAACATATTCTTCATCACAAACCACCGCTCACCAACCTCCTTCGCCAAACCTACAACAACACAGTCACCACACAAGCTTGCGAAACCCTCATCTCTAAATCCCTTCCGTAACAACTGTTCTTCAACCACACATCCACAAGTTTCAGACACAAAACAACAACACTTTCACTTTTACAATACCACCACCGTGTTGTTGTTCTAACCACAACATTCTTGCCCTTTTCAACGGAACGAAATACGAATTTGACCCAAATCTTTCATCAATGTGCGCAACCGCAACACATCAACCCAATTCTGTTCTCAAAACTCCCTCATCACCATCATAAATAACCATCAGCTTAACTCGTTCAACCAACCAAACCCAGTTGAAACCCATTTGTTCTTCTTCAACAGATCTTCAAACCATAACGAACCTTCTTCAAACAACACAGCAAACAAAACCCATTTTCGCTTCGCTTCTCAAACCCCAACCAACGTCAAACTTAATCTCCTTCAACCAATTTCAAACCTCCAACCCCTTCAAATTGTAAATCCATACCACAATGGAGGAGAGACAAAACAGAAACGGAGAAGAGGGTGTATTTGTTAAGCAGAAAGCAGAAATGCTTGAGACGGAGATGTTTGAGTTTTGGATGGAGTTTAGTTTGAGACGAATCGGTGAGAGAGGTTTGAGGCGAGAGAAGGAGATGAGTTTGAATGGAGAGAGAGGGGAGTGATCCGTGCGAAGAGGGGGTTATTGGGACCTCCGTTTTTTTATTATTCTTTTTTTCTGATGGTTTGATTGGGCCTCAGGGCCCATCTGTTTTGTTTTTTATTTCCATACTCTCTATGTTCTTCACACACCCTCCCCCAATTTCATTTCTTTTTTTGAAATATATTATATATTTTATTATGGATATTTTTCTGTATATATTATTATTATTATTAATTATTATGTATATTATACTGACTGTTTTTTATGTAAATATATATACTATTAGTTGATATGTGTATATTGTATATTATTTTGCTTTATAAGTTATATATATTATTATTTCTAACCTTTTTTTTTAGAATTTATATTATATTGTTATTCTAAGTTTTTATTAACTTTTCTTTTATAGTTTTAGAATTTCAATTTATATTAGAGTTTTTGATTACATTTTCTTTTAGAAGTTGAATTCTTTCTCTTTTGATATTGGGCATTTTACTCCATTTTTTCCTCTTGGGTTGATGAAGAGATTTTCGTAATCCGTTATTGGTCAATTTATTGATAAGTAATGTTGGATCCGAGACCGACTTTTTCTCTTCTTTCTCATTTTCGACTTTATTTCATTTCATCCGTTTTAGGTCGATGACGAGACCTCCAAGTTGTTATACGTCAAATTATTGATGGAAACGACAATCCCGAGACCGACTTTCTTTCTCTTTTTCATTTTCGACCGTTTATCCATCTTTGTTTATTTTCACCGTTTTTGGTCGATGACGAGACCTCCGTAATCAATTACCAATCAAATTATTGATGAATAATGTTGGATCTGGGACCACCTCTTTCTCTCTTCATTTCTTCTTCTTTTTTATTTTATTTTGACTTGTCTTGGATCGATGAAGTATTGTATCCGTAAGACGAGATTCCACTTTTGTTTATGGTCTGTGCGACACGATTTAATTGGAGAATGATCCTCAATATCATTTCTCTATCTTGTCCATAGCACGGATATCAATACGCGGCGTCCTATAGTTTGACTACTCTTGTAAGTCGAGCTACGACGGTTCAGCGTCACATTGGTCTCGACTCCAAACATAATCAACAAGGATCAAAGAGGAGAAGTTTGGAAATGGAGCTTGCACGCAATGTAAAGGGTCAACGGAACCACTCTGTTCGGTAACATCTTTTTAATTTCATCTTTTAATCAACCGCCGAGCGTTGTAAGTAAGTGATAGATACGTGGGAAATGATGAGTGGGGAGCCTCTTCTCATTCATCTAGAGTGTTTAGCGTATGTCCTTTGGACGATATGTGACGCATTCGCTCCTACGTCTTAGGGTTTTGCGTGTGTGTCCGATTCCTTCCGTTTAGGCGCTTCAGGCTTAAGACCCCTTTCTCTCACCCCCGTGCAATTGAGACTCCTTTTCTCTCGCCCCCGTGTGATCGACACCTGTTTTCCGTAGTTGGCCGAACTACGGCTGCTCTGATCTCTCATATTTGTTGAGAGTACATAGGCATAGGATTGCGATAATCCTAGCAAGCACTTTTCCCTCTTTCCTTTAGTTACGTGAACTACAGCTGCTCTGATTTCTCATTCCAAATGAGAATATGTAGGCACAAGACACGATGTCTTGGTGAGCACACTAACAACTAACTTCTTTTTTCTCTCGCCCTAGTGCGATCGAGACTTTCCCGCTAATGACTGATTTCCCCTTCTCTTTCTCGGCGCAATCGAGACTAGCCTGTTGTTCTAAACCCGTTAGGTTCCCCGTACCTTTAAACCAATGACATGCTACGTTCGTTCTACCGCAAACAGGTAACGCCTAAGTCTCCAATTGTCGAGCAGCAATACACCTAACTGCTAGAATGCGTACGCTAGTATCGTCTACCTTTTCTCTCGCTCCCCGTGCGATCGAGAACACCCTGTTTACCCGTTATTAGCCCGAACTACGTTTTACTCTGATTTCTCATACCAGATGAGAATACGTAGGTACAAGACGTGATGTCTTAGCGAACAATCCCCCCCGTAGTTTCCCGAACTACGTTGACTCTGACTTTCCCATTGCACGAGGGAATACGTAGACATAGGGCGGCGATGTCCTATTGAGTCATTTCTTTCAGTTCTTTTTGTTTAGCTTTAGTAGCCGTAGATAGTTTGTTTTTCACCCATAGACTAGATAACAAGTGTGGATCCCGTTGAGTACAACGGACGTTAGGGGTGCTCATACCTTCCCCTTGCATAACTGACTCCCGAACCCGAGATTTGGTTGTGATGACTTGTCTTCTCCCTTTTCGTATGTTTTCTCTGATCGTTTCCTTTCCCTCTTTTGGGATAAATAACGAACGGTGGTGACTTTTCTGTCCTTGTCGGCCCCCCTTTTCGCAGCGGTGCGATAGGTACATAGGTGCTTCAACATAAAATGGCAGCAACATTTCTTCGACCCTCTTCTGAATCCACTTTATATAGGGATCATAGGCCCTGTAATCACTCTTGCCCAAAGAAGAATTTCCCCTCCAATGGATCTTACCCTGCATCCACAACTTTCTTCAGTAGCCTTGGATCAACTGCCCTAGTGAAGAATAAAGACTCTTGAACATCCCTATCTTTTGGTGGCTTCCCCAAGGCGTATCCAAGCTGTCTAACAGTGAGAGAAGGGTTATAATTAATTCCTCCTTTTCTCCCTATCAGAGGCACATTCGGGAAATTTCCACAGCTAGAAATATTTTCCTTGCCAAGCAAATCACAATTGAACCAGACAATATTCTTCGCAGTCAACCCCATCAATCTCTTAGACCACTCAGAAGAAATCCTAGAATCAACAAAAGCTCTAGAACGAGGAAGATGATCCATAAACCATTTATGAAGAAGTGGTGTACAACAGGAAACCGTCTTTCCTCTCCTCTTCTCATTCTTATAGTGCACAGAATGATACAAGTCTCTCAAAAGAGTAGGCACAGGATTCTTCATAATAAAGAGGCGAACAACACTCATATCCACAAAATCTGCCACATTGGGGAACAAGACGATGCCATAAACGTACAGAGCCAAGATAGAGTTGAAAACCACCCAATTACCAGCTTCAGCGTACTTCTGAGCTTCACTCACCAAGAAATCCAGATGAAACCCAGAAATCCCTCCCTTGCTAGCAATATTGTCCACCAATACAGATTTGCTCAAATAAAGAGCAATGGCAAGATCGTCGAGGTCAGGATCCTCATTAGAATAATAGAAAGGCGATTTATCCTTGACAGGTACTCCCAAGATGAATGCAAACTCTTCTAGTGTCGGAGCCAGCCGATAATCTGGAAAAGTGAAACATCGCAATAGAGGATCGTAGAATTGTAGTAGAGTGTGGATAGTTTTGTACTCATAATCAGTAATGTTGTGCACAAAACTCAGAATTCTCCCGTAATCCTTCTTGAAGTTCTCGAGAACTCTAGAGTCTTCCAGAGCGATTAAACCATGAAGAGAAACCAGATCAGGAGCTAGAAACTTTTAAACGATGATCTTCTTTCTACCAGTGTCCATCTCTATAAACCTCTGATAACCGCAATCAAGGATAAGACGAGAAATTGGAAATACACAAACATGAATATTATGATGCAAAATGATTATGCAAATGCAAACATGGGATCAAGGTTCCATATGCTATGAATAACTGATGCACTGTCGACTGAATAAGGCCATATTCTACTCTGACAAGAAAATCGGAAATCCAGAATACCAGAATAACCATAATACCCAGGATCAAAAGTCCACACTGACAAGAAAACCATAAAACTAGGTAGGTTAAAAGTCAAAGTTTCCAGCAGAAAAACCCATACCCTCTTACTTGTGGGTTCTAATCTTGGACAGGGGCATCATATGCAGATCATCAGTATCACAGACTCTCAGGTCGATAAATGATGATATGTTCACCATTTATGGTTTGGCATCATCATCAATCAAGGAGACCTCAACCTATTTCCCATGAACAGTCTCCAGAGTCATAAGCTCTCTAATTCAACACTCTATCATCTGCATCAGATGCACATGATAAAGTATCTCCAAAGAAAACCTCGTCTGAACGTGATTTTTGTGTCAACTACATGTGGCCTGACGCGACGTAAGTCACACTACTCTCCACTCTAATCCCTAGTGTATACTCAAGCCTGGGTAGTGGGCTTATCTCTCATGGAACAATCTCAACCCAACATCACAACAGCAGCAGAGCAATACGATAACAGTAATTAAATGCTAAATGCGATAAAAATGCAATAATATACAACAGATAATGTACATAAAAGCATAAAAAGTAAATACCTAAAGAACAGAAATAGACAAGCGCTAGAATTGACTCGCATAGGGAACCAGAGTCCCCAACAGAGTCGCCAGCTGTCGCAACTGCAATAAAACACCTGGTAGAAAAACAAAAGAGTCGTCATCGAACATTATTTATCCCAACGAAGGGAAAGGAAATGATCGAAGAAAATCTCAAAGAAGAGAGAATACAAGGTCATCGCAACCAAATCTTGGGTTCAGGAGTCGATTATGCGAGAGAAAGGTATTAGCACCCCGTTGCATCCATTGTACTCAACGGGATCCATGCTTTTTGTCTAAACAAAGGGTGTGTTATCTAAATCCCATTGCCAAATGAAAATGAGAACGAAAAGGGAAAAGAAAAGAAAAGAAGAGACTCGATAGGACATCACCGTCATATGCTTACGTATTCTCTTGTGTAATGGGAATGTCAGAGTCAACGTAGTTCGAAAAACTACGGGTGAAAGGGGGAAGGTTGCTCGCCAAGATATCATTGTCTTGTGCCTATGTGTCCTCGTCTGGTATGAGAAATAAGAGAAACTGTAGTTCGTCTCACCAAGGGTTGCTTAGTATTTTTTTATGAGCGACGTTAAGTTCTCATTCCAACAGTTAGGGTCGATGCCTTTTTACGGTGGATCGGAAAAATAACCTACTCTTTTTAAAAATGGTTTGACAAACAATCCCGAAGGATGAAAATGATTTGAATTTGTTTGTGAGTTTAAGAGAAGTGAACTGATTTTATTTGAGATTCACATTGCATTAAAGTCTATGATATAGGAGTGAATGCGTTGCATAATCGCCCCTAGACGGGATGTACGCTAAACACTCTAGACGAGCAAGGAGAGACTCCTTACTCATCCTTTCTCATATACTTAAGGCTCGTGATGCACAATGTGCATCGTATTTATTAAGTGTTTTGAAGTTGTTTTGAGATAGAAGAAGAGAAGGACGCATGGAAGGTCTAAGGGGAAACTTGGTCCTAATGTTGTCATGCAAAATGGCCCTAAGATCGGGTTGCTAGAGAAAATTATATCCTAATGTTAGCATCCAAAAGATACACCTAATGTTGAAGTTAAAAGGGGCTAACCTAATATTATCATGCATGGATTGAACTCCTAATGTATATCCTACTCTAAGCTTAATCAAAAATTAAGTTAGACTAGGTGGCCCTAAAGGAGCATGCATGAACAAGTCAAAAACAAAGAAAACAAAGCAAAAACGGCAGCTGCAACAGCGCTTCCAGCTCAGAACAGCAATAAAATCCAGCACGCAAGCAAAAAACCTTTTAACAGCGCAAGTTTTCAGGCAGAAACAGGTGTACAAGGCAGCGAATCAAACAAGACAGCATATAACAGCTACTATTCTACACAACAGTCATGTATTCACCAAGGCAGCATGTAATGCTTCAAAACAAATACATATGAGTAGGCATCAATCATGTACAATCATGTAACCACATAATAACAAGTAATGCATCCAAGACTAATCAATCAAATAATGAACATGTCCAAACATCAAGCATAATCATACATCCATAAGAGAAGATCAAAAACAGGCTTTCACATTTAAGCAAACACACATAAATTGCAAACATAAACAAACGTCGAGCAAGAGCAATTGATTCACATATGTAGACAATTAAGCACAAAGAAATAGACATGAACAAGTTTCAACGACATCACATGCTTAAACATTCATTAAAAACATCATGGATAATTCAACAATTATTCATTTGAAACAGAAACGCAATCACGAAATCAAAAACAAACATGAACATGCATCATATTTCCAACGATGTACACATCAAGAACAAGTAATCACAGTGGCACAAATGATTATGCAATATGATCATCACATTAAGAATGCAAAACGAATGAATCGTGGGAACAAATATGTTGCGGA
>CAWUDS030001336.1:0-24999 GCA_963859935.3 Lathyrus sativus | reverse complement strand
CTACTAACATATATAAATCCCTTTCTGTGTCTTTGGATGTATATCTAGTATCTACTAGGAAGGTTTGCCCGTTCTTTGTATAAATACTTGTCCTATTTTGGGTCTTGTCTAGTCTAGAAGCACCCTTAAAGGCGCACAAACATACATTCTGCTATAGCCAAACCACAAATGCACCAAAATGTACAAAAGTTGTAACACACTCGCTGGATTTTGGTATCCTTACTCTTTCCAAAACCTTAAAAATGAGCCTTTAATAATTGCTCTTCGGGAGTCTTTCTCACTTGTCGATGTGTATGCTCCTATACTCTGTCATTGGCAACTCATACACTCACATCTTATATCTCTCAATAGTAATATTTGTTTATTTGTATAGGATTTAATTTGAAGAGTTTTATTTGTTTTTCTGTTAGTTATTGTTAGCCTTCTACTACATGTTGGATAACTTAGGTGGTTATGGTGACTTGACACAGTTGCCACTTTCTTTCATTGATAGGATATCTTCAAATAGTTTTAAAATGACCCTGGGTAAAATTTGAGCATGGGTTATCAGTTGAACATTGTATCAAATGATTAATTTTGGTGATTAATCGCTGCAGCTTTGATGAGGAAATGCTTCATGTTTATGGATCTCTAGTTCCAGATAACACAGGAAGCATACATTGGCTGGATAAGAAATTGGAAGTTGTTTCCCACTCTGACAGGTTTTTCTCTTTGAAATATTTGTTCAGTCTAAAGAATATTCTTAAAAGTACATATCTTTGTGCTTATCTATCTTAGAAAACCTGACAGGAGCATAAAAAAGAGAGATAATGAGGGACAGCCATTAATCTCAGATAAAGATGCTTTAGATGGGGAACCGTCAATGGGTGACACTGCTAAAAAACTAAAGAAGTCGAAGAAGCAAAAAGTCTGAGAAGAATCTTGAATGCAACTTATATTTTCACAGGTTATTTTAATTAAAAGGATTTTATATTTTGTCTTAAAATTTGATGACGAAGTGTTAAGTGTTGTTTGGTGACTTTGTTTCTGCATTAATTTATTTATAGTAAAACTACTGTTAAAATGTATGTTATAAACTTAACAAAGTCAACATGTGAAGAAAGAAACAGCGTGTAACTATAGGATTCCCACTTCCTCTGCTGGAAGAAATATTTCAAATAGAGAAGAATTCTTTGTGCATACAGAAAAAGGTTAATTCAAGTGACATGAAAAAACTGAAGAATAATTAAGGCTGCCCTATCTCTGCATGTTTGATACATAGGCCCTCTTTAAAGAACATCAAACAGGAGCAAGAATATAGATTATCTCGTAATGGATTCAGACGTAAAGAGACAGTTAAAGCTGTGTGCATTCTCTTGCTAGTCTCCTAACAGTTGCCAAACACCGAGATTCTGCAACCTTTTCTGGCTTTGTTGGGTATGCTGATCAACCAGAACCCATGTTCACCCCTGACATATACCCTTCTAGTTGAATTAGATTTCCAGCATCTATATTTGTTTAACTTCATTTGTCCTTTTTGGAGCATGGTTAAATGCTATAATCTGATTAATGACAAATTGACAATGCAGAGTAGCTAAGTCTATGGATGGAAGAGTTTTGACTCGCCAGTTTTTGATATATTACTTTTTATTCAAGGACCCATACAACAGGGAAAACAATTGGCATGCCATTACTGATGGGAGATTTGCTCCTTGGGAATGCTTGCACTGGTTGTATCAATTAGATCACACTCTTCACAATTTGTATGATTGTAATTTGAGGAACTTTGCTTCTAATTTAAAGTGTGAATTTAGAAGCCAGTCTATTATTATTATTATTTTTATTAAAGAAATTTTTTGGGTACCATCTTTTTCTATTTGTAAAAAGCATGAATAATTGAATTCGTTTTGAAGTGGGCATCCAGATTGTACACTAGATCCTAAATCAGAAAGGATGAAAAGAGTGGTGTAGTGAGTTAAGTTTTTGATTAGGTTTATCATTTTTCTTGGTTTGTTCACATTTTGAGATGGATAAATACTGAAACGGTTTTTTACCTTTTACCATTTATATAAAACTTGGAACAAGGTTCATTTGTAATCATTACCAACTTCACTAATCTAAAATGGGTTAGTGTTTTTTTTTTTTTTTTTTTTTTTTTTTATTTTTTTTTTTTTTTATTTTTTTTTTTTTTATATATTTTATAATCTTCTAGATTATTGTTTTAAAAAAAGTTATAAGAGTTAAAAAAAACTTCAAAAGAAAAATTAGTTTAATTAGGAGAATGGGATAAATTTTTTGGGCTAGAAAAGTTTATTTTTCTATTAGAATTGTTTCTATTTTAAGTTATAAATGCAATTTTTACAATAAAAATAATTTACCTTTCACCTGACACTTCACATTCAACTTATTTTTAATCAAAATCAATTCTATAAAATCAATTCATTAATAATCAATTATTGTTGCCGCATAACCAAACACACATATAGATCAATGTTACAATTCAACTCACACTGAACATTCAATTTACTTTTAAAATCAATTCATCCAACCTCTAAGTGTTTGCCTAATGGTAGAAAATCAATTCATTCAACCTCTGAGTGTTTGTCTAATGGTAGATGCAATTCATTTAACTTCTAAGAGTTTGTCTAATGGTAGATGCATGAGTTTTGAGAGTATGTTTTTTTTAAGGTCTCAGTTTCGAGTCCTATTAAGTGCAATCAATTTTTGTGTTGAATTAGTCCATACAGAACTTTAATATACCTTTAAAAATGAACATTTCAATAAACAAAACTAGAATCGGATGAGTGTTTGCACGACCCATATCCTTTCTATTATTTTTTTTTCACCAATTCATCTTTTTCTTCTATCCTTTTATTTTATTTTTCTTTTTCATAGCTTTTATGGATATGCATTTTAAAATATTTTTTACCATCTCTTTCCTGAGGGTAAATCTTAAGATCTAAACCTCAAGTTTAGAAGATTATTATTTTATTGCAATTTCAAACTTAAAACTGTAAAATTTTACGGTTTTATAACTATTTAACTCTAATAAAATTAAATAATTATTAAAAATACTTTATAAATAAAAATATTTATTTGATTTCAACAAAAGAAAAAGGTTTAAGGCTAATACACATCAAATCTTAATGCATAATAATATAGAACAATTCACCTCAAATTTTAATACAAAAATTTAAACAAATATTATTCATTTAACTCAATTAATACATATCAGTTGAGCTATTTCACTCACTCTTGTTTGTTTAAATATCTAAAAATTAAAATATTTTAAGCTAGAGTGTCATTTTAATTATCCTCCTCTTATTAGTCTTTTTGAATTTCCATAAATCTTAGACATCATACATACATATATTGGGCTTTTAATCATAAAACCAAAGGCCAAGTCTAACAGGCTAACCCTAAATTACACCCGGTCCATTATGAATCAGTATTACCCATTCCATCCATCTCTTCTCTCTTTCTTCCACCTCGTTCCATCTTCCTCCGTTTCCGGCGACTAAAAGCGGCGGACATCTCGTGCTCCGCCGAGTTACTGTTAACTTACTCACAAACAGAGTTAACCGTATTACACAGAACTAGTTGCTAGTTCAAAACCAAACACCAACAGTTTCTTCAATTACAGTCGTCAATGGAAGGGTTAAAGGTTTCAGAAGCCAGCTTAATCGTTCACATTCATCCTTCTAAAAGCAATCAAATTTCAAAATCAGTTCTTCGTGAACTCAGCACTATGCTTTTCACGCAACCTTTCTCAACACTATGCTTTTCACGTAACCTTTCTTCAACCAATTAGTCACACACTTTCAAATATATATATATATATATATATATATATATATATATATATATATATATATATATATATATATATATATATATATATAATTATTATAGGTTGATAGTGTAGTGTGGGTAAAAAAACCCAAGTCTTTGAAAATTATAAAACTATTTATTGTAATTATTTAAAAAATACTGTCTTAAAATAAGAATTTTTTAGCCAAAATATTTTGTTCTAAGGTAATAGTTTTTTTACATTTCAGTTCGATAATAATTAATTTTTATCAACTTTATCTCTAATAAATATTATTTATATAATTTTTAAAATATTATATCACATTACACTTTTATGATAACCAATAATAATTAAAAATAGTTTTATAAAAATTTTATATTTAATTATTTAATTATTATTTTTCTTAATTTATGTATAATAATTTTTAAAAATTTCATTTTGAATCCGAGGGAAGAGTATTACTATTACAATTAGTGTAATATTGTGATGAAATGTAATGATATTTGAAATATTTTTCTTTTACACGTATTAAGCACCTTACCTATTTAAGAACTAAAATATTTTTGGTCCGCTAAATATATTACTACCTTTTTATTTTATTATGACATTGTAAGTATATCGTTTGTTTTTTGTCCTTATTGTTGTTGGAAATTCACCTCACACCCTATGAAGAATTCCCTTCAATCTTGATCTCAAGATTGATGAACAAACCCACAATATGATAATGATGGTAATAACAAGTAATTATCAAGAACAACAAAAGAGAAGAAGAATAACAAACAAGAAAGAGAAGAATGAAAGAAGAAGTATTTGGAGAGAATGTGTTACCCACAACTGTGAGATTTCTTATTGAACTTTCACTTGCTAACTGCAACTGTGAAATCTGTTCTGTTGTGATGTAGAATACAAAGCAAGACACCTTATTTATAGTTTTAGGTTTACACTAGCCCAAAACATAAAAGGCCCAAAATATTCTAAATCAAATCTAATCATATGATATCTAATCATATCATATCAAATTAATCATATCAAATCACAATGAATTATATTTAACACACCACCTAATTCATTGTGTCTAAACTGTCTACATTCATCATGACCCTTAGTCTTCTAAAGGCTTCGACCTGCACTCCCTTCGTCATTATATCTGCAATCTGATTCTCAGTTCTGTAGTGTTCCAACTTCATCTTCCCTTCTGCTACCTGCTCTCGAAGATAATGGAACCTCATTTCAATGTGCTTGCTTCGACCATGTTTCACAAACCCAGCTGGTTGTGCAACATAAACTTCTTCTTCTAAGGGGCCATTAAGGAATGCACACTTCACGTCCATCTGACATGTGTGCCAGTTGTTCATATTTGCTAGACCAACAACCAACCTGATTGTTTCGATTCTAGCAACAGGTGCGAATACTTCATCAAAGTCGATTCCTTCCTTCTGAAGAAATCCTTTCGCCACAAGTCTCGCTTTGTGTCGAGTTACTTCTCCTTTAGGATTTACCTTCACCTTGTAAACCCACCTCACATCAACTGCCTTCTTGCCTTGCGGCAATTCGACAAGTGACCAGGTATCATTGACTTTGATGGACTCTAACTCTTCAATCATTGCTTTCACCCACTTCGAATCTTTCAATGCCTCAGCTGCATTGACTGGTTCGACATCTGCGTAGAAAGCATAACGTACCAGCTCACCCTCTTCATCGACTACATCATCTGATGTGATTACACATTCTTGCAACCTTGCAGGCATGTGTCTAGTTCGTCGAGGTTTGCTTGAACCTGCTTCATCTGCAACTGGTTCCTGTCGAACTTCTATTTCGACTTCAGTGGCTGCAGTTGCTAAACACTTGTGCTCCATCACATTGAGTCCAATCTTGAAGGTCCTATTCTGAGACATTGGAGCCTTCAAGATTAGTCTACCACCTGCGTCGAGGACTCTCATCATCTTGTCTTCGACAACTACCTTGTAGTTCTTTTCGACAAGCTGCTCTATACTGAGCAAATTACTCTTCATGCCTGGTATGTACAACACATTGGAATTGTTGACCTTTTGCCATCTTTCCTCATAATTAGAACATCACCAACACCTTCAGCTGCTAGAGTGTTGTCATTTGCAAACTTCACCGTATTCTTCGACGAGGGCTTCATGTTGACAAACCAATATTTCCTTCCAGTCATGTGTGATGAGCATCCTGAGTCCAAGTACCACTGATCTTGGAATCTTTCTTCATCGTTTGTTGTGACCATTAGCAACGTTTCTTCTTCTTCATGTTTCGCCAGCTTTGCATCAGTCTCTTGATTTCTCTTCTTTTATGGACAATCACTAACATAATGACCATACTTCTGGCAATTGAAACATTGAATTTGGCTTTTGTCTGTCTTTCGATCACCACCTCTTCCTTTACCTGCAACACCACCTCTTTGGTTGCCTTGGTTCCAAGGTTTCTTTTGATTCGACTGTTTCCTCCTTTGTTGCCATTCCAGCTACCTTTGCCTTTTCTCTCCTTTTCCGTCTGTGCCTGCAAAGCCATATCTTTCGACTTTCCTGCAGCTCTCTCAGCCATCCTCTGTTCATGAGACTCAAGAGTCCCTTGAAGCTCTTCCTTCGTCAACACTGACAAATCTTTCGACTCTTCTATGGCAACTACCACGTGGTCGAATTTTGGAGCCAACGATCTCAAAATCTTTGAGACACTGCTTTCGTCGTCAGCGTTTCTCCACATACTTTGATTTGATTCACCAACCTTGTAACTCTGGTGAAGAAATCTGTAATGCTTTCGTTGTCTTCCATCTGAAGCAACTCATAGGTTCTCTTGTAAGTTTGTAACCTCACCTCTTTCACCTTCTCTGCGCCTCCAAACGACTTTTCAAGAATCTCCCATGCTTCTTTTACTGAATCAACATCACTAACCTTTTCAAAGTTATCAGGATCAACACACTGATGAGTTATAAAGAGTGCTTTATAATCCTTCTTCTTCAATTCTTTGTGAGCAGCCTTTTCCGCCTCCGTTGCGTTCTCCACCAGCGATGTTACTCCGTCCTTCACAAGATCCCAAAGATCTTGATAACAGAAGATCACCTTAACTTGCTTGCACCAATTCTCATAATTGTCTTTCTTGAGAATTGGCAGGGTCGCCGGAAAGTTGCCGTTTGGATAGTTCATCGCCATCACTATCTTCCTTCCTTGAATCTCTTAACCGGAGCTCTAGATACCAGATGTTGGAAATTCACCTCACACCCTATGAAAAATTCCCTTCAATCTTGATCTCAAGATTGATGAACAAACCCACAATATGATAATGATGGTAATAACAAGTAATTATCAAGAACAACAAAAGAGAAGAAGAATAACAAACAAGAAAGAGAAGAATGAGAGAAGAAGTATTTGGAGAGAATGTGTTACCCACAACTGTGGGATTTCTTATTGAACTTTCACTTGCTAACTGCAACTGTGAAATCTGTTCTGTTGTGATGTAGAATACAAAGCAAGGCACCCTATTTATAGTTTTAGGTTTACACTAGCCCAAAACATAAAAGGCCCAAAATATTCTAAATCAAATCTAATCATATGATATCAAATCTAATCATATGATATCTAATCATATCATATCAAATTAATCATATCAAATCACAATAAATTATATTTAACAATTGTTTCATTCTTTGTAACATCTGTTTGTATCTCATACTAAATAATAATAATAGTAACAATAATAACAATAAAAATAATAATAATATTATTTAGCGGTGAAAGTTTGAATTTAGAGATTATATTTTTTCGGATTAAAATAGATCGTGTAATTTGTTTTTATTTTAATTGTTCAAAATAAATTGTGTGATTATTATTTTCGAATAAGGTTAGTAATTAATCGAACCAATTTGAAAATAGTTCGAACTCGGTTCGACAATTAGATTGTTGAATTAGATTCATGAACTAAATGAGTTATATAAGCGAAAAATTAAGTTTGTTAATTAAATGAGTTGAACTTAAACTATACATAGTTCGACTTGTTAGATTAATGAATCAACTCGATTACATATGAGAAGAACTATATTATTTTTAAGATTATGTTTAAATATTTACTCCAAATCTTAGACAAATTTAATCTTCAATTTAGTAGTTTTTGAATTAGATTCTCAAATGTATCTCTTGAAAGTTATAGAAATTTTGAATTAGTAGATTTCCGAAACAAAGTTAAATTTTAATATGATAATTTTTATTTTATTAATTTTTTAAAAAAATATTAAATATATTAAAAAAATAAATTAAAAAGAATAGTTTTTAAGTCCGTGAATCATGTGAGTTGAACCTAATGAGATGAACATAACGAGATGAACCGAACTGTTCGTAAACTTATAACAAGTCGAGTTTGAGTTTCAAAAAAATTCGTGTCGAACTCAAACTGAAATTTACGCTGAATCAATTCTTAACGAATCAAATCGAGTTGATATGAGTTTGACTCGACTCGACTCACTTTCAACTTTATTTTTAAATTAATCCGTGTAAATATTAATACCAAGATTTTTAATAATAATAATAATAATAATAATAATAATAATAATAATAATAATAATAATAATAATAATAATAATAATAATAATAATAATAATAATAATAATAATAATAATAATAATAATAATAATAATGTTTGTTAATAATTTGCATGGTCCATGCTTGAAAAGAAGTGATCATAACTTTAATCATAGAGGAATTCAGACATGCGTGTGATGTAGACAAGTCAATGAACATAAATTAATAATTCTAATTCTTGTGACACTGCAAATGCAATAGCCAATAGCTCAACAAGCTCCATTTTAATTTATTTTTTTTGAATATGTCCATTGAAAACGACATATTCTGTTTCTCAGAAAATATATATCAAAGCAACAATACAAATTAAACTGAACCAGGGACCTGCATCTCAAATCAATCACAAGAAAATCTCAAATTTAAGAGAAGATAATATAGCAACATCATATGATAAATGACATGATTTATAAGAACCAACCAAGAAAAGATGTTTACAACATGCATGGTTTTTTGTAATAAAAAAGAAGTGCATGTGTTAATTTAAACTACCGATTTTATAAAATAAACAAAAATAACATCAATTTATCAACATTTTATTTATTTATTTCTATTTCTGTTACACTATCGATTTTTTATAGATATTTTTCTCTCAAAACATAGTTCTCTAGATATTTTCTTAATCTCTATAAATAAAGTTTCATTTTGCTACCATATAACATGCACAGAGAACAAATATTCTAACAACCTTATCATGTTTAACTAAATTAGGTTTTTCTTCAATAAATAAATATTTTAGAACTTTTTTAAGAAATACATGTCAGTTATAAAAAAATGGTTATATTATTTATCCTTATTCACGAAATTAGTTGTTATATTCTAAATTCAAATAATTTTAGTCTTCTTTCATATTATTTTTTTATAAAAAATTGTTGAATTTTTTGTTTTTTAATTTATATTTTATAAAGAGTATTTTTAACTATAACATTTCTAATTTTAAGTCAAAAAAAATGAGAAAATTAAATTTAAAATAGGAAAATTAAAATCATTAAATTTAAAATAAGATCAAATAGAAGGACCATAACTATAATTAAGTAAAAAAAACATGATTATTTATAGAAGAAAACTTAGATACATTTATTTAGGTGTATTTTTTATACTATTTTACGATAAAAATATGACAAGTGTATAGTTTCTTTCTACACATATGTAATTTTCTCAATGTTGTAATCACAAACGATACCTTTCAACAAATAAAGATTGAGAAACGAAGTTCTTGGGTGAACAATGAAAACGGTTAGAACAAAGAGAGAAATAATAAATGATAAAGAAGAAAGAAGAAGAAGGATTATGGCAAATTGTTTACTATTCACTTCCTCATAAGGGTTTACAAATGATTACAAATGAATATCACAATTGGTCTCACTCAATAACCTAAGTGATCTAGCCTATTTATAGACTAACTAGTTAACTTACAATACAAGCTAACGAAACAATTGAATCCTTAACGCAAGATCCAATTCGAAATAATAAGTCAATAATAAATTTTGACATTACATACTAGAACTAGCTTCAACTACATTATGTAACCCTTTAACATTAGCATGTGAGCCAACTTCAACTTCATGCTTGTCTCCTGTCGAAACACATGAAAACTATTCCTCGACAAAGCTAGAGTTCGACCCAAAATCTCACAAATATCCACCTTGGATCTAACTCTACAACAACAGAGAATAAACTAGCTTTCATCATGCATCTTTATCAACTATATACAGTGGAAAAACTTACAACTTGGCAACGTCTTGGTGATCATATCAGCAGCATTGTCATAAGTCAAAACCTTCAGCACATGGACTTCACCACGCTCGATTATCTCTTTGGAAAAGTGCAGCCTCGCATCGATGTGCTTTGTTCGCTCATGATAGACTGGGTTCTTCCACAAGTGTATTGCACTTTGACTATCACATTTAATAGTGATACTTCGACCTTGAAGTTTTATCTCCTTTGCAAAACCTTTAAGCTACAATACTTCTTTCACAGCTTCAGTGAGGGCAATATATTCTGCTTTAGTGGTTGATAAGGCAATAACCTTCTGAAGCGTTGCTTTCTAATTGATTGTTATGTCAAACATAGTGAACACATATCCAGAAATATACTTTCTAGAATCCATACAATCTGCATAATCAGAGTCGACAAATCCTTTGATTTTGGCTTTGTTATCACCACAGGCTCTACCATAAATTAAGAATATTTTCAGAGACCCTTTTATGTACCTAAGAATCCATTTTTACAGCTTTCCAGCGCGCCTTTCCAAGATTGGCCATATACCTGCTTACAAGGCTCACACCATACGCTATGTCTGGCCTCGTACATACCATATGATACATCAAAGAACCTACTACACTAGCATATGGAATTATACTCATATAGATTCTTTCAGCTTCAGTACTTGGACTTTGAGTAGTACTAAGCTTAAATTGAGGATTTGTTGGAGTCACAACAAGATTTAAATTCGACATACCAAACGTTTCGAGAAGCTTCCGTAGGTATGTCTCTTGCGATAAGCACAACTTTGACTGCTTTCTATCACTCCAGATGTCAATCCCAAGAATCCTAGTGGCAGCTCCCAGATCCTTTATTTTGAACTTCTTGCTGAGTTCAGCCTTCACCTCTAGTACATCCTCGACACTGTTTCTACCTATGAGGATATCATCCACATAAAGCAACAAGATAACAAGTGAATTTCTAGGTCAAAATCTGAAGTAAACACAATAGTCGAACTGACTCCTAGTGAAACCAATGTGTATCATGAACTTGTCGAATCTCCTGTTCCATTGTCGAGGAGATTGTTTCAGGCCATACAAATACCTATTCAACTTGCACACATAATCCTCCTTATCCTTTTCTATATACCTTTCAGGTTGACGTATTAGGATCGTTTTGTCTAGGCCACCATACAGAAAAGCTGTCTTCACATCCATTTGCTCAAGTTTCAAATCAAACTTCGCCACCATGGCTAACAACATTCTAATAGATATATGCTTTACAACATGTGAGAGCACATCATTAAAGTCGGTACCTTCTTTCTGAGTGAACCCCCTAGCAACCAGCCTTGCCTTAAAGTGCTTCGACATCACTCCTTTGATTCCTTCCTTTACCTTGAAAATCCCCTTACAACTGACTAACCTTGCTCCTGCAGGTTTCTCAATCAACTCCCAAGTGTTATTATCATGAAGAGATTTCATCTCGCCATCCATGGATTTTCTCCATTCACTATGATTTCAACTCCTTATATCTTCCTTGTAATCTCTAGGTTCTTCCTCAAGTACCTCACTTGTAGAGATTAAGGAAAAAACTATAAGATCTATATAACCAAGTCTCCGAGGTGGCTTGATGACTCTTCTCGACCTATCTCTTGCCAATAGGTATTCATCGACATTTTCTTCAGTCTTTTCAGCATCTTGCTCTTCTTCTTCAAATTCACCTGGGTTATGCACTTCAGTATCACTATGCTCCACCTCAACAAGAATTTCTACCTGTTCCAACTCCTCTTTAGATATTTCTGCACTTCGACCAACACCACCAATTTTCTTGAATGCCATCTCGACTTCATGGAAAACTACATCACGACTTGTGATATATCTCCTATGACCTAGTTCTAGGCACCATAACCTATAACCCTTAACTCCCTTAGGATATCCAAGGAACATGCATCTCAGAGCTCTAGGTTCGACCTTGTCTTGCCTAATGTGAGCATATGCTAAACAACCAAATACTCTCAGTTTGTCGAGATTAGGTAGTTGACCCGACCAAACTTCTTCAGGTGTCTTCATCCCTAAAGAAGTAGAGGGACATCTATTTATCAGATAAGCTACTATCAAAACAGCCTCCGCCCAAAACACCTTCTTCAATCTAGCACTAACCAACGTGCATCTAACCCTTTCAAGGATTGTTCGATTGAATCTCTCAGCTAAGCTATTTTGATTAGGAGTACCTGCTACAGTCTTATGCCTTGCAATCCCAGACTTAACACAATAACTGTCAAAATTTTCATTGCAGAACTCAAGGTCATTGTCGATTCTCAACCTCTTAACCTTATATACCAGTTTGAGTTTTGACTAGAACCTCTAACTTTTGAAATTCTCAAAAGTTTCATCCTTAGTCTTCTAAATGAATACCCATAATTTTCTGGAATAGTCATCAACTATGGATAGAAAATACCTTGCACCTGCATGTGAATGATTCCTTGCAGGCCCCCAAAGATCAGATGGATGTAATTAAAGGATCTATGTGTTCTTGATTTACCTTTGTTAAACTTCACCCTTCAAGATTTACAAAACCCCAACTTCTCGACTTTGTCACCACCTAGCAGGTTCTATTTCCCAAATTCGACCAGGCCTCTTTCGCTGACATGGCACAATCTTATGTAATTTTGTCTTCGACACAGGTTTTATGGATGCAAAATCTCCAGAACCACTTACAACCTCGACCTCTAGGGTATACAAGCCTTGTTTCTTCAGGTCTCTCAAGACTTCCTTCGACCCCTTCATGACTTTCAGGACACCTTGCTCTCCTTTGAAGACATATCCTTTCTTTTCGAATTCACCAAGAGAAATCAAATTCCTCATAAGTTCAGGTGCATACCTAACCCCAATCAATAGCCTTATTAACTCATCATAGAGCTTGGATCTTAAAGATCCAATATCTGCAATCTTGCAAGCTTTATTGTTTTCCAGCAGCACTGATTCACCATCTTGATCACATAATTTTTCAAACACATTCTTGTTTGGAGTCATATGCCAAGTACATCCAGAATCCATAATCCACTCTTTGCAAGAGTTGGTGTTCGACACCACAAGGTCATCAGATGATTAATAATCATCTTGCACAATAGCTCAATTGCCATTGTCCTTACCTCCATGATTATTCAGGTGCTCAAGGCACATCTTTCTTGTACGACCCTCCTTCTTTCAGTGATAACACTTAATCCTAGAAATATCACCAACATAAGGTTTCTGCTGAGTTTTACCTTTCTTCTTCTCAAACCTACAATCTCTCTTCGAGGATTTCCCCTTCACGGACAACCCTTTGCCAACTAATGATAATGCTTTTTGCTCATTTCTTTCATTCAAATCCTTTGAATACAAGGCTATTTGAACTTCTTCAAAGGTCAGGGACTCTCTTCCATACAAGAGGGTTTCTTTGAAGTGAGCATGTGACTTAGGTAAAGAACACAACAATAACAACACTTGATCTTCATCATTGATGGTAACATCAATATTTTCAAGATCAAGAATAAGCTTGCTGAACACATCCAACTGCTCCATCAACAATTTATCTTCAGTCATCTTGAATGAATATAAAGCTTATTTCAAGTACAAATGATTAACCAAGGATTTTATCATATACAATCCTTCGAGTTTCAGCCAAACATCAGCTGTCGTCGTCACCTTTGAAACCTGCATGAGAACCTTATCACCAACACTCAGAATAATTGCACTGTGGGATTTTTCGATCATTGTTTTATTTTCCTTCTCTGTTAATGCAACATCCATGGCATCTCCTCCCTTTAACGCTTCTAGTAAACCATGTTGAACAAGAATGACTCGCATCTTCAAATGCCATAAACCGAATTCGTAACTCCGATGAACTTCTCAACTTCAAACTTTGTTGACGGCATCTCCTCCATGCTCACCGCACCAGCTTGATGTGATTACAAACGATACCTTTCAACAAATAAAGATTGAGAAATGAAGTTCTTGGGTGAACAATGAAAACAGTTAGAACAAAAAGAGAAAAAAGAAAGGATAAAGAAGAAAGAAGAAGAAGGATTAGGACAAATTATTTACTATTCACCTTCTCATAAGGGTTTACAAATGATTACAAATGAATATCACAATTGGCCTCACTCAACAACTTGAGTGATCTAGCCTATTTATATACTAACTAGTTAACTTACAATACAAGCTAACTAAGCAATTGAATCCTTAACACAAGACTCAATTTGACATAATAAGTCAATAATAAATTTCAACATTACATACTAGAACTAGCTTCTATAGTATGTAACCCTTCGACATCAACATGTGACCTGTAACGCCCCATATTGCTTTCAGGATTACCGACTGACCCCACAAACCAACACGGGTCTTTTCAGCATGCTTTGTCCTCAATCACACGCCTTCTTACATGACCCAACTTCGACTTCATGCCTGTCTCTTGTCGAAACACATGAAAACTACTCCTCGACAGAGATAGAGTTCGACCCAAAATCTCACACTCATATTTTCACTCCTTAAAAAATATTTACGTAGACTTATCATATTTTCATTAAAAAATAATAAAAACCACGTTCGTATCTAAGTTTTCTCCTTATTTATATTCAAGTTGGTTTCTTGTAAAAATACAGTATTCAAGAAGCAAGGTGAAATCGTGAATTCCATTTGAGAGCAATTCAAGCCAATTGAAGGTTACCAATAGCTTCCTTGAAGATCATTGAAGGTTTCTGGATTGTTTCCCACGAGTTTAAGCATCAATTCAAGACCCAACGGAGGAGCTCCGTTAGGTAAACTCTCTTTCAAGATTACACTCTCTTTAAGCATCCATTTCATGTCATTGTTGGTGCATATTGAAGCCCTACTCACGTAGGCAGATTCTGGATTTGTTAGGCACTTGTTCTTGAGGTTTTGTGATTTGAGATTGATTCTTATTTGCTTTGGTTTGCCTTAATCATGAGTGATAAATAAAAATGAATATTGGATTCTTAATGTACATGAGGAGAGGATCATTTTGGTATAAGAAATTACATGTTTTGGTTAAGTTTCACTCCTTCTTCTCCGGCGAGCCAACCGGAGAAGATGACCGGAGTTTGGGAGGCCACCGTCTGGTTATTCCCCTCCGTTGCGTACGTGTCTTGCCATGTTGGAGCTTTGAATCTCACTGATCAATGGCCAAGATCTTGTGTTGACTGGCCACGCAAGCGTTGAACTTCCAACGCATTAATGAAACAGAGCGTTTTGCTCCTCAGACTTGAGTTTTGGACTTGGGCTGAAACTCATATTCACACCCCCCCTTTTTCACTTGGACCATTGAAAATAACTGGATATTATTGCTATTTCACACAATTTTTTCCATTTTTATTTTCTTTTATTCTTTTTTCCATTTTATTTTCTGTTTGAATTTTAATTCAATAAAAATACCTCAAGTGACTTAAAAATCTTGCAAAAAATATTTTTACACATTTTGGGGTGTTAACTGATTTTAGGAATTTTCACTTTATTTTTTTGGGTTATTTTTCAATTAAATATGATTTTTTTTACATTTGAGGTGTTTTAATTGGTTTAACATTGATCATTGTTTGTTCTTGATTTTATTTCTTAACAAATTTTCCATTCCAATGGCTGGTAATTGTTTCTCATGTTCATGATATGTTAAATTATTTTTTAAGACCATTTTACCCCTGGTTTTATTACATTTGGTTAGGGTTTTAGGCTAGTTTTAGTGACCCTCGATTCATCCTTTCATTTTGGGGTACCCTTAGGGTTTCATTTCTGTTTGCATAGTTTTGGCAGGATTTTGTCCTCATACTTTTGACCCCTGGTTTCTAACACCTTAGGGGTCATCTAGGATTTTATTTTGTATTATTTGGGTATGTTTCCTATTTTTGGGGTGATTACCAATGTAGGTTATCCTTGTGTGATATTCCCACTAGTTAGTGATATAGTTTGTTTTGTAAATGACTTTTGTGCATTAATTGAACTTCTAATTCTTGTGGATTCATGTTATAGACATATTTAAGTGTGTGTAGGTTCAATTATAGGTCATAATCTTGTTTATAACTTGTTGAAGCATGCTTATCTTTTAGGCCTTTCTTTTAGGGTTTCACTTGTGCATATGTGTGGATGTTTTCAATCTTTTCCCATGATTTGTTTACATTCTATTTGTGATTTTATCTTCATTTACTTTGAGCACATTCTATCCTCGTCTATGCCTATGTCCTATGACTTGAGGATCCTATTTATGAAAGCTTAGTCCCTCCTTTGGAGGAACTTAAAGCATATCATAAATAGTGAGCCTTTGAGGACCATTTGTGTGATTTGCTTGCATATTGAATGTGGTATGTTTGGTTGAGTGCTTTTGTGTGTTACTTTGGTTCTCACCTTGCCTCCCATCATATCATTAAATTACTTCCCTCTTTCCTTTTCACTTGGTGTGCTTTTATGCATTAATAAAGGTTAAAATGTGCTTGTAGAGGTGTTTACCCCACACTTTTTCCTTCCTTTGCTTGTGTGTTGTTTTCTCTTTTTGCATTTCTTTTATGAATTAATAAAGGTTGAGATGTGCTTGTGGAGGTGTTTACACCATACTTTTTCCTCCCTTTTCTTATGTGTTGTTTTCTCTTTTTGCATTTCTTTTGTGCATTAATAAAGGTTGAGATGTGCTTGTGGAGGTGTTTACCCCACACTTTTTCCTCCCTTTGCTTGTGTGTTGTTTTATCTTTTTGCATTTATTTTGTGCATTAATAAAGGTTGGGATGTGCTTGTGGAGGTATTTGCCCTACACTTTTTCCTCCCTTTGCTTGTGTGTTGCATTGCATATGCATTATTTCTTCTTTCATGTCTTATTTCATGTCTTCTTCTTCACGTTTCCTTACCATGCTCCCTTAGGATCTCTAATCTCCTTGTTTAAGGATGATTGCGATAGACTTTAGGATTCAAACCATGTATGATAACACTAGGTAGTATCCCTCTAACCTCAACCATAGGTCCATTTTGCATGACAACTACTAGGTTTGAACTAGTTCCCTTTAGTTTGTCCTCTCTCTTTCTCATCTCAAAACAACTCTAAAATACTTAATAAAGGCTAATGAATGTTGTGCGTTACTAGCCTTAAGTACTTGGGAAATGGTGATTGGGGGGATTCCTCTCAATGGCCTAGAGTGTTTAGTGTACACCCTTTGGGTGATATACGACGCATTCGCTCCCAGGTCATATTCTTTAGTACAACAGGAATTACAAACAATTATCAAAACACTTCCCTTAAAAGACTTCAAAAACAAATCATCAAACTTATTTTTGTCCTCTGGGACCCCTTAATAATGGAAAACCTTTTCGTAAAAAGAGTTTCGTTAACTCTTAGTTCTACCGCAAACAGGTAACGCCTAAGTCTCCAATGGTCGAGCTGCATACACCTAACTGCTAGAACTAATTATTAACCCTACTCAGGTAAAAACAGTTGAACCAACCGGTGTTCTTATTTGCCCGAACTACGTTTGCTCTGATTTCTCATACCAGATGAGAATACGTAGGCACAAGACGACGATGTCTTGGCGAACAACCTTTCCCCACTTTCACCCGTAGTTTTCCGACATTGACTCTGATTTCTCGTACCAGATGAGAATACGTAGGCTCAGAGCGGCGATGCTCTGTCGAGTCCCTTTTCTTTTCTTTTATCCAAGACCTTTAGTGTAGATAGTTTCAATCACCCTTTTAGATAGATAACAAGCATGGATCCCGTCGAGTACGACGAACGAGAGGGGTGCTAATACCTTCCCCTTGCGTAACCGACTCCCGAACCCGAGATTTGGTTGCGATGACCGATCTTATCCCATTTTCGTTAGGTTTCCCTGATCGTTTCCTTTCCCTCATATGGGATAAATAACGAACGGTGGCGACTCTTCTGTCATTGTCGGCCCTCTTTTTCGCAGTAGCGACACAAGCATGAGAAATCCAACAGAATACCACGAAAATGAAGTTGATCTTTTATCGGAAGGCAATTAAGAAGCAACCTCCAATAAAAAACATGAATCTTAATTGGAATATTAGACTTCTATACCTTGATAAGAAGGGATAAAGGTATAGTCTCACCTCTTCCCGAAAACTTGGGCAAGGCCGAAATCATCGAGTAGACAATTTTGACTTAAAAACCACCCTTGATGGTGAGAAAAAGATAAGAAATAAGGAGTTTGAATAGTGTTAGATTTTAAAATCTTTTTCAATAATAATATACAAATAGATAACTCTTGAAAGTAAAGAGAGGAGTAAATACATTCACACACATGGTTTATTTTGGTCCACTATGTTAACTAGTAGTTATGTCCAGTCTTCTCACACAGAGATGCTAAATAGTCCTAGGTTTCCTTACCTTAAATCTATAAGGATTTTCTTGCCCCCCACTTGAGTAATTTCTTGAATAACAAAATGAAGTTTGTTTACAGTGACTCACAGAGAGGTAAACTTAATAAAGCTTAAATACAAGTGAATAAATTTTCTAAGAAAGAATAGTGATAATAGCACTTGTCTGTATGTGTTATTCTTTGATAATATAATAATGGAATGTAAAACAGTAAATATGAATCATTCTATTGTTCAATAATGTACTAGTTCAGTCGTCTTTAATATTTGAATTGCTTACTTTATATAGGGTGCTTAAATATTTGACTTTTCAATCATTAGAACATTAGGAATATTATTTTTAGGAACTGTGTGAGATATTGGATCGAAATATAGTATTGTCCACACAGAGGTTTAACATGCCGTCGAAGTCTGCTCAAATGTTGTTGTCGAAGACCTACATGCTGTAGTCAAAATATGTTCTAGTATGTAGCTGTTGAATTGAGCCTGTTTGTTATGTCCAATTGTTTAAGTTAGCTTGTACCCTAAGTGAGCTTGTAATGGATAATTGTTAAAAAAAAACCATTAGTTTAGTATGTTAAGTTTATTATAAATAGCATATTAGTCTCTTATCTTAAGTGTGGCAAATCCTAATTAGGGTGAGAGGGTTATTTGTAATTCTTGAGTACTTATAATCTTATTTGAAGAGAAAGTAAAGAATATCAATTATAACCAATCATTGTTGTTCTTCTTATTTTTCCATTAACCCTAACCCTTGTATGTTTCTTGATCATAAAGAAATCGTTTATACTTTGTTTTAAGACATTATTTTTCATAACAAATTGGTGCGTGAGCATGGATAAAGATTCCTTTAACAAAGTATGAGATTGAAAAGTTCACTGGAGTGAAAGACTTCGGCCTGTGGCGCTTGAAGATGAAAGCCCTACTGGTTCAGTAAGGTTGTTTGGAAGCGTTGAAGGGAGAGGTAACCATGAAGGTTGTGTTTACGTAAACTGAAAAGATGGCCATGATAGAGAAAGCCCACAATGCAATATTGTTGAGCCTTGGTGACAAGGTTCTCTGACATGTATCAAAGGAGACTACGGCATTGGGGTTATGGTTGGAACTTAAAAGTTCGTAACTGACCAAATCTTTGGTAAATCGATTCTACCTGAAGCAAGCTTTGTATTCATTCAAGATGAGTGAAGACAAAGTGTTGGCTGAGCAGTTGGATATGTTCGACAAGCTGATTCTTGATCTTAAAAATATTGATTTGGAGATCAATGATAAAGACCAAGCATTATTTCTACCGTGTGCTTTTCCCAGATCACATGCTCACTTCAAAGAAACTCTCTTGTATGGAAGAGAGTCTCTGACCTTTAATCAGCCTTGTATTCTAAGGACTTAAATGACCAAAAGGAGTACAAACATTTGATGGTTGGTGAAGGTTTGGCCGTTAGGGGAAAATTCTCGTGAAAGGATGGTAAGTTTGACAAGAAGAAAGGTAAAAGTCAGCAGAAGTGTTATAGTGGCGAGGCATCTAGTATTCAATGTTATCACTATAAGAAGGAGAGTCACACAAGAAAGGTGTGACCCGAACGCCTCATGGAGCTAAAGATAATAGCAACACAACCATTGTTCAAGATGACTTTGACTCATCTAATGTTCTTGTGGTTTCAAGCGGCGACTCAAGAAAAGAGTGGATTGTAGATTCAGGTTGCACTTGGCACATGACTCTAAACAGAGAATTGTTCGAGGAGCTATGTAATCAAGATGGTGGATCAGTTATGCTAGAAATAACAAAGCTCGCAAAATTGTAGGTATTGGATCTATGAGATTCAATCTCCATGGTGAATCAATAAGGCTATTAACTGAAGTTAGGTATGTACCTGATTTGAAGAGAAATTTGATTTTTCTTGGTGAATTTGACAAGGGATATGTTTTTCAAGGAGAGAAAAGTATCCTAAGAGTCATGACGGGTCGAAGGAAGTCTTGAGAGGCGTGAAGAAACAAGGCTTGTATACCTTTGAGGCTGAAGTTGTAAGTGGTTCGACAAATGTTGCATCCATGAAACCTTTGTCAAAGACATAAATTTGGCACATGAGATTGGGCCATGTCAGTGTAAGGGGTCTGGTCGAAGTGGGGAAACAAAGTCTGCTTGGTGGAGACGAAGTAAAAAAGATGAAATTTTGTGAACCATGTGTACTTGGAAAAACTTGCAGAGTGAAGTTCAACAAAGGCAAACAAAGAATACAAGGATCCCTTGATTACATCCATGTTGATCTTTAGGGGTCTGCAAGGTGTCCATCACATGCAAGAGCAAGGTATTTTCTATCCATAGTTGATGATTATTCCAGAAAGTTATGGGTATTCATCTAGAATACTAAGGATGGAACTTTTATGAATTTCAAAGGTTGGATTACTCTGGTCGAAAATCAGGTTGGCAGAAAGGTCAAGAGGCTGAGAACCGATAATGGCCTTGAATTTTGAAATGAGGTGTTCGACAGATTTTATGCAAGCTTAGGTATTGCAAGGCACAAAACTACTTCAGGTACTCCATAACAAAATGGTTTGGCAGAAAGGTTTAATCAAACTATTTTGGAAAGAGTTAGATGTGTATTGACTAGTGCTGGGTTAAAGAAGGTGTTTGGGCTGAGGCTGTTTCAACAACAACATATCTGATAAACAAATATCGTTCGATTATGTTAGATATGAAGACACCTGAAGAATTCTGATTGGGATATCCACCAGATCTCGATAAATTGAGATTATTTGGCTGGGTGGCCTATGCTCACATTAGGCAAGAAAGTGTCGAATCTAGAGCTCTGAAATGCATGTTCATGGGATACCTTGAAGGAGTCAAAGCTTATAAGATATGGTTCCTAGAGCCAAGCCACAAGAGGTGTATCACTAGCTGAGATGTAGTTTTCAATGAAGCTGAGATGGCCTTCAAGAAAACTGATGATGCTGATGAAGAGCTAGAACAGAGAGAGATTCCTATTGAGGTGGAGCATGTTAATGCTGAATTGCATATCCCATATGAAGTCGAAGAAGAAGCATAAGATATTGAGGAAGTTTAGGAATTGTCGATGACTACCTATTGTCAAGAGATGGTCAAGGAGAGTCATCAAGCCAACTTAGAGACTTGGGTATGCAGATCTTATAGCTTATGCCTTAATCTATGCAAGTGAGGTTCTAGACGAAGAACCTAGAGACTTTAAGGAAGTTATGAGGAATCAAAATAAGACTGAATGAATGAAGGCCATTGATGATGAGATAAAATCTCTTCATGATAACAACACCTGGGAATTGATCAAGAAACCTGCTGGAGCTAGGTTAGTCAGCTGTAAGTGGAATTTCAAAGTTAAAGAAGGAATTGAAGAAGTGACACCGAAGAGATACAAGGCAAGATTGGTCGCTAGGGGTTTCACTAAAAAAGAAGGTGTTGACTTTAATAATGTGTTCTCTCCTATTGTAAAGCACATGCCCATTTGAATGTTGCTTGCCACGGTGGAATAGTTCAACCTTGAACTAAAATAGATGGATGTGAAGATTGCGTTCTTGTATGGTGATCTAGATGAAATAATGCTAATGAGGCAACCTAAAGAGTATGTCGAAAGGGGGAAGGAATATCATGTGTGCAAGCTGAAGAGATCTTTATATGGACTAAAAAAATCTCCTCGACAGTGGAATAGAAGATTCGACAAGTTCATGGCATGCATAAGTTTCATTAGAAGTCAGTTCGACTACTATGTTTACTTCAGATTTTGACCTGGTAATTCATTTGTTATTTTGTTACTTTATGTGGTTGATATTATAGTAGCAAGCAACAATGTCGAATATGTAATGATGATGAACTCAATAAGGAGTTCGACATGAAGGATCTAGGAGTTGCGTTCTTAATTCTTGGGATTGACATCCGAAGAGATAGAAAGCAGTCAAAATTATGCTTATCTTGAGAGGCATGCCTACGGAAGATTCTCAAAAAGTTTGGTATGTAAAATTTAAATCCTGTTGTGACTTCGACAAACCCTCAATTCAAGCTGAGTATAGATTAGTGTCCCAGTACTGATGTCGAAAGAGCTTATGTGAATAACATTCCACATGCTAATATAATGGGTTCTTTGATGTATGATATGGTCTGTATTAGATCCGACATAGCATACATAATAAGTCTTGTAAGCAAGAACATGGAGAATTCTGGAAAGGCTCACTGGAAAACAATGAAGTGGATTTTAAGGTACTGCATCACCCCAAAATTTGCCTTATCTTTTTATTATCTACTGGCTTATGTTTCTCTGCATTTTACATTTTTGCATATCATGGCATTGGTTCTTGAGACATGGGATTAAGGTGTTTCTATGGCTCAAGGTCTTCTTTTATTGCAAGATTTTAAGAAGCGAGCGTCAGAGGCTTCAACATTTATTTTGTCCAGAAATCGAGTGCCCGATTTTATTTTTTCCAGCAGGTTACTTTTAGCACAGGAGATAGGTCATAGGTTATCTCAGGAATTTACATAGATACAATATCAAAAGGCAAGTTTTAGGGACTTAACGTGGCTCAGAACAGGTGGAAATGGAGCAGTATGCAAGTTTCCCTCCAAATGGCGCAATTTTTCAAATTTGTGAAGGGTTAATCGATTAACCAATTTGCACTAGCAAATGGTTAATCGATTAACCAAAGTAAAATTTTCCTAGATATGTGCATTTCAATGCTGCCACTTTTGGGGTCCATTTTGATCATTTGTGAATTGGTTTTTGCATCAGTAGAAGGGTATATAATCACTCCACATTTTGATTTATTTTAAAAACCAATCCAATTTATCTCAAAATTTACACTCTTAATCTCATTCCAATTTTCAAACCCTCACTCCAAACTATAAATTCACTCCTAACCAAAAACTTATTTAAGTTGATTCACTCCAAACCCCACCATAATTCAGAATACACACTCATTTCACCCTTCATTTTTTTTAGAATTTGCTCTCAAATTCTCTCAACTTTCTCTCAATTCTCTCACACTCCAAAACTCCATTAGAGCTCTTTCACTTGAATTCTTTGACTCTTCATTGGAATACTTGAATTCTAGAGCTTAACCTCCATCATTCATCTCCATCAACTTCAATTCATCATTTGATTTTCGTTTGAATTTGGGTGTGGTTTTGAAAGCAAGCTTTTAAGTGATTCTTAGTTCAATGTTTGCTTATTTGGCTCATTTTTTCACTTCTCTTGCAAGAAATATCTTGGATATTGAATTTTTATTGGGTTTCTAGCTTGGATCTATCATTTGCAGTATAACAACACTTACCAAAGCAGTTCTCAGCTTTGAAGGTTGGTTAATTCTAGATCCACTTCTGTTTTGAGCTTATTTGTGTTGCACCCAGAATTTTGACCCTTTAGATCTTCATCATCATTGTAGGGTCATATTCATCTGTTTAACTAACAATAACCTATCTCAAGTTTGTCTTTGTTAAGATACAAGTGAATTAGGGTTTCATACAGTCAGGACTTGAGGTTTCAATGGTTTAATCAGTCAATACCTTGGATTGATTCTCCATGAAACAAGTCTCCACATCATCAAAGATACTCCATTGGGTAATGTGTTCCAATGATGGGATCATGGTCCATGAATTTCATATGGCTTAGGGAAGTCCACTCAAGGAGTTTCAAGACCTCAGAAGATCCAGAACATCAACATTCGATTCGGTAGTTATCGATCGATCGTTCGTTTGACTGAAAAGTCAACCCTTTAACCATAAGGAATCTAACCTCAAAGTGTGAAGAAAATATGTTCCAAATGACATATTACACCTATCCATGAATTTCCATGACTATTGGATCAAGGATTGAGGAGTAATCGGAAAAGTCGGGAATTAGGGTTTTGAAAGGGGCAAGACCATAACTTTCTAACCACACATCCAAATGAGATGGTTCAAAGCTTGTTAGGGAAGTCTTGAAAAGTATTACAAAAGTCATACATGGGTCCATGTGAAAAAAATGAGTAGATTGGGAGTTATGATCAAAATCATTACAAGAGGGGAAAACACTTAAAAAATTTCTAAGTTTTCTGGCCTTGCAAATCATGTTTTTAGTCAACTTTAAGAGGATTTTTGACCTAGTTCCACTTGGAATATGAAGATCATGAAAACATGAAAGTTGTAAAGCTTCATGAGGGCTTTCCAAAAATTACTATAACTCCTCCATATCCCTTGTGATCTGAGAGTTATAAATCCAACAAGTTGGAGTTTCAACACGTGGGTGCACCATTTCAACTTTTTCACAAATCCACTTTTCAGCCACTTGAATCACTCCCAACCATTTGATCATGTCTTTATATGATAATTAGAGAGTTTGATGGTTAGAAATTCATAGAAAATAATGGTTTGGTAGACATTGCAAGTTGCAAGACATGTGGCAATATTTTAATAAAAAACAAGAAGAAAGAGAAACTTTTCATGAGAAGGTACCGCTGCAGCCTCCCTACCCTCTAGCCTCACTTCAGTCACCTCCATGTCCTTCATCTCACTTGATTTATTCCTTGCATTGAGCCAAGGAGTTGAGTGTGCAGCTGT
>CAWUDS030001335.1:0-25974 GCA_963859935.3 Lathyrus sativus | reverse complement strand
CAATGGCTTTTCTTCATTTCTTCTTTGATCTTCTGAACAAATCCACAATGCTCCAGGAAAAGAACAATACCAATTGGATAAGAGGGAGGATATTGAATTGCTCATAGTTCACCAAGGGTGACCTCTAAGAATTCAACATCAAGGAAATGTTCCCTCAAAGGTTCTACTTCCTAGGCACAATCACTAATCTCTCCAAAGGAGAGAGGTGAGTACCATGGAAGGACCTTGAATCATGGGGAAGAATGGAGGTGGATGATACCTTCCATGTTTATTGAAAGAACTTTCATCTATCTAAGCTCTATCCTAACCCTAGTTCCTAAAAATAAAATAAAAGCTACAACTAAGCAACTCCAAAGCTCCACCAGGTCTTCACAATCTTCTAAAATGCTTCCAAGGTCTTCAAAGTCTTCCACTCACACTCACACACTCAAGAAAGGGGAGGAGAAGAAGCAAACAATACAAAAGATATGCAAAGACACATATAATACCATATATCAAAATAATATTCAAGAAAAATGTCTAATTATCTTCTAAAATCATCAACCTAAGTCTAAGGGATCCTATGACACTACCCTTAATCCCTATATAAACCATACCCCAAAAATATAAGCAAATGCTAAAAATCAAGATGAACTAATCAACCATGGTTCTTAAAAACCCTAATTTCTACATCCTAATGTTAACATGAACAAAGTCTCTAAAAATTAATCCAAAAATTGAGTACTAAATCCAGAGGGTAATTCAACCTAATATCTAACTAAATCAAGAGGAATCACTCAAAAATCCTAAAGGAATCATCCTATGGAAATTCTACAAATTTGCATACAAAACTATCACCTTAAAAAAGCTATTTAATTGCAAAAAGTATTAAAAATATTAACACTAAAAATAAAATCTCTATTTTATTTTTATAATTTTCTTGACATTTTTATCTAATCAGAGAAAAAAGAAGGGATTAAAAATCATTTTTTATGAATTATTTATGAATTAATGAAAATCAGAAAAACATTGAAAGAAATTAAAAAACTAAAATAAAAGAAATAAGGGGAGGGGGTGACAATAGCAGGGCGCCTAGTTCAGTTTAATCATGGGCCAGGGATGGGGGGCGCGTAAAGCAATTGGTGGTTAGGCCCATTTAAATGGATTCAGTCAGAAAAAAAAACAAAAAAAAGAACAGGGCGCGTGGGGGTGAAGATAGAAACAAAATCATGTTATTATGTTGATGGGCTTAAAACATGGTGGTGTGGAAAGCATTAGTGTTAGGCCCATCAAAAAAAATCAGAGTTAATCAAAAATAAAAAACTCAGGGGGGGTGAGGATATGAAGGATTCACGTGTAAATTGAGTTGGGCCAGGTTAGGGAGTGCGTGGATAGGAATTTCCAACTGAGCCCATAGCCTAGGGGCTAGGACTAAATGAAACGCCGCGTTTCATGTTATTATTTCCCTCCGCTTTCATCTTTCAAACAGGGCCGTTGGATTGAGTGGATTAGTCAAGGGTTGGACTAGGATCGGAGGGCTCACCATCATCGTCCCAAACAACTTCTAGGGTTTTGCAGAAAATCCCAATCCATGCACTAATGTTCCAGTCCACGTATCTCTCTCGTTTCTCAATATTTTTCCACGATCCAAAGATGAAAATTGATCCTCTCATCAAGAGGAACAAGATGGTACGCATGGATTTTCTTGATTCTATCTAGATAATCCTAACCGAGGCTTGCAATGTTATGGTCCAAATGAAATTACTTCACATCAGTTGTAAACAACCTTCATTAAACTTCAAACTAATGACTAACAGAATTCCTACATGTTACCCTAAGCATACTAAACCAATTCTTGATCACTAAAACTCCATATCCAATCATTTCTTGAGAATTAAAGATTCTTGGACCTGTCATGGAACTCAATGGAATGGTCCCTAACTTCTAGGGTTTGGTCATCTAACCTAGTGCAATGATTCTATGGCTCTAACACTAACTAATGCTACATAACTTAAGAGAAAATGGATGGAAAAAAACCTGTCAAGAAGAGGAGATGAGGTGATGTTGAGCACGATTCAGGGCTTGCAATGGCCTCCTTATGATCCTCTTGTGAAGCTTTGATCTCTGTTTGCAATGCTTGTGGAGGAGAATGCTTGATATGGAAGAAACTTGGAATTGCTTGAAGTTGAAGAAATGGCTTCAATGGCTATCTCTCCCTCTCTCTTCCCTCTGACTTCAATCACTATCACCAACCTTGAACTCTCTACAATGCACTCTTTAAATAACAATTGGTGGAAACTTGTGGAATCACCTAGAAGGATCTAGAAAGTAGTGAAAATCTCATGTGATGAGAACTTGAATATCCCATGATATATCTTCTCATGCCTTGCCAAATGCTTTTAAAATGTCTTCACATGAGTTATTGAGAGTGTATGAAGGAAATCAGCCCTTACATTTAACTTGTGTAAAGTTTTCCCACATTGACTTATAATGCAAGCAACAAGTTTCCAAAGTAACTTCATTTTTTGAACCTCAAATGAAAAATCTATTTGAACCAAAGTTCTCAAAATATGTCTTACACTCAAAATGGTATATTGGAAGTCATATATTGGATTTCTAGATCCTTCAAACCATTATTCCAACTTCACTTGAATTAAGTTATAAGGCTTTTTTAGTTCATTTCTTACCAAACTTTGTCATCTCATGCTATGAACTTCTCCAACAATTCATGACCTCTTTTCTTGACTCAAAATCTCATTTTGAGCAACTTTCATGTTTTGAACTTTTTCATTTGAAGCTTGGAAATAGGAGATATAGCTTTGTGCTTAAAAGGACCTATAATGACCAAATGACCAAAATACCCCTGTCTTGCACTGACTATAAGTTGAGCTCTGAGAATCAGATGAAGTCATACCATACCTTTTTGGAAAGGGGAGACTATGAGGAACAACTCCTATTTGAGGTCCAAACTCATTTGAAACCATCTTCAAGGTCAAAAGTTGGTTGGAAGACAGACAACTTTTCCAGACAAAATTCAGTGCCCTCTGAGGACCTGTAACTTGTAAGAGCCATAACTTGAGTTCTGTAAGTCATCTCAATGACTTCCACCACTCAAATTAAAGCTAACAACATCCTCTACAAGTCCCATGACCATCAAAAGGTGAGATGAGGCTTGCATTTTCACTTATCTTCCTTGGAAAATATCATCAAACTAGGGGATTTTAGGCTCTCAAGCTCAGCAACCCTAGCCTTCAAACTTCTCAAACTTGTTAATCATGATCAAATGGCCTTGGATTCATCCTCTAGGCATCTCAAAGTATCAATTCAAGATCTCATGGCATTGGGGAGAGGTCTCAACCTTCCTCAAATTCATCTGTTGACTTAGGGTTGACCAGTCAAACCCTAATTCTACCACTCATGGTATAACTTCTCAATCTTCAATCAATGGCTTGCTCAAGCTTTATGGTGACTCTCAAGACATCATATGGGCTCTAGCAAGACTTCAAGAACATACTTGTAGCTTCAGAATCATCTGGATAGCTTCAATGACTTTCAAGTTAGGAGATCTTCTTTGTGGCAAGCAAACCTATCTCTGGGGATCCTTTCTTTCCATCTGAGGAGACATCAACCCTCATGTACTTCAATAACATCATTCAAGAGGTTCTCAAACCTTTCCTTGGCTCAAAAGATACTCATACCCTCTGTTCCTTGCACCCATCTCAATGTGATGCATATACTAGTTGATGAATGAATGTAGTGAAATCATGAATTAAGCTTCAGCAAATTTTGGGGTACAACAGCTGTCCCTATTCAAACGGCTTTGGCCTGGCGAGTTCTCAAACAAGCACGGAGGAAGACGGTTGAATACCAAATAAGCCCGAAAATTTGCCCACACTGAGGCAAACTTCCATTTCTGACATTTTGTTGATAAATACCCGCAGTATTCCGCTGGGGATGACATACGTAACTGGATATCTGAATTAACTCCACTGTGGGTGAGAGGCTTATCCGAGCGCTCTCTAATCTGGGGTTCACCCGCAGAAAACCATAACGAATATTCAAATGCTACTGGACTATTGTAGAATCAAAGGTATGTGAAATTCTGGCCCTTGGCCACTCCAGATCCGCTGGAGAAAATCTTCGACTTCAGTCGGAAGATAAGCATCCTTGGCCTTCAAGGATAGATGAAACCGTGGCCCCTGGCCGCTCCAGATCCGCTGGAGCCAATCTTCAAACTCATCTGAAGAATGGGAACTTGCCTTCAGGCAATTCCGTCTTGTTGGAGAGAAATCTTGACCTCTGTCAAAGAACTGCTTCGGCCTTCAGTCCGAACGGAGAATCCTTGGTCACTCATGACTCTGCGGGGATCCTCAACTCTTTGCCCTCGGGCAACTCTGCAGGAACTATCTTCAACCTCAGTATAAAGAATGAACTTGCCTTCAGGCAATTCCGTCGCTGCTAGAGAATCCGTGACTTCAGTCAGGGAAATGCTTCGAACTTCAGTCCGACAAAGGAAATCCTAAGTCACTCATGACTTAAAGGGAATAACCTCGCCTTCAGGCGCCTCGCTTCAGCTAAGGAGATCAATGACTTCAGTCAGAGAGATGGTATTCTGAGCCACTCATGACTCTGTGGGGATATAATACTTTGCCCTCAGGCAAGCTCCGCTTCAGCGGGAGAACATCTTCGACCTCAGTCAGAAGAAACACTAGTTGGGTTGTACCATAGCCCTCAGGCCTCGACCTCAGTCGGGAAAAACCACTAGCCGCTTGATCACCATCAGAAACCTTCAGGATAACTGACTTGGCCTTCAGACCGACTTGGATTACTTCATACGCAAGAGCTGCATTCGCGAACTTCTGATACTGTCTTCGGACAAAAACACTGAGTCATCAATGGGGGTACCCGGCTCTACAGGTACTTTTCTGCTATTAACATCTTCAGGTGTCGAAGTTCACTTCGATATCTGACATCGCCGTCAGAACGATCATATCACGTTGCTATTCTTTGGACGTCTTTGTCGAGCCTCTGCTAAAAGCAAACTCTGCTGGAGAGAGAGGATGGAAGGGTTCACCCGACCAATCCTGGAGACTTTACTGGGAAACAAGGAGGAGGATTCATCCGAACTACCTTGCGGACTGCGCTGGGGAAAGACGAGAGAGCTCACTCGGACGTTTCTCGTAGTTCCGCTGGGGAGCAAGTACTTCTGCTGGAGGACAAGGTAACCACCTAGTTCATGTTTCGTATGTCCCTGCCGGGGAAATGCATGAATGAAATGCCTCTGCCGGGGACGTTCATGAGTGAGTCGTCTCTGCTGGGGAAATGCATGAGTATGATGTTTCATGCAAAATGGAGACGAAATGCTATGCAATGTTATGCCATGCGATGCTCCAGCAAAATAAATGCTGGAAGGAGAGGTCATCCTCTCTGGGGAGAGTAACCACTCTGCTGAGGAATAGAACTGTCCCGCAACCTGTACCAATCTCAACTGGACTCTGGCTGGGGAACACGGTGAACGTCCTGGATGACCTTCTGAGCTACCATTCTCTTGGGGAAATACAGCCCTCAGACTGATTCACGCACTACCTTCTGCTCCACCAGGGGAACAAGCTTCAGCTTGTTGGACCGTCCTTCGGGATCTGCGGGGAGAACAGGATACGTGCTACGAACGCTTCCCTGGGAAATGACCCTCCTGGGGAATATAGCCTTCAGGCTTCCTGACACTCATGTCAACAAGTTCTCAAACTCTTGGAGAGACAAACTTCAATTTGCTGGCCAGTCCTTCAGGATCTGCTCGGGGAAACATCTTCCGCCTGCTGGGGGAAGGGCCATACTCTGCTATGGGATAATAATCTCGATCTGTTGAGACTACTGCAGGGGAACGAAAGTGCTCCAGCACTGCTGGGGGATCTCAATCCTTGCTTACTCGGCTGGGGAAGATGCCGCTCCTATCAAGGAACTGCTCTGGCGACTTCCGGGGAAACTGATCTTAACTTCTTTGCGACCCGTCTGGAGAAGATGCTGGACCTATCAAGGAACTGCTCTGACGGTCTCTGAGGGGGAATGACTGATCCTACCAAGGATTCACTTTGACCGCGGGGATATCAATCCTGTAAAACAAACAGACACAATGCCCTTTCACAAAGGGACCATCAGGTTATCATTTGTGAAGTTAGTCAGGCAATTCGAAGCTTTAACAGTCATTGGCCGAGGCCCACGAGTTTATGCACGCGTATTTTATCAAAAACACTAGGCATTTTTCGCAAACGAAACTGCAGAAATAAACATGTAAATGATCAGTTCAACGAACTGTATGTTTATTGAAGAAATGGCCTGTAAATAGGCAAAGTGTTTTACAAAGGACGCAAGCTCCTGAAATGAGGAAGCTGCAAAACAAATACAAAATATACAACAGATATGTACAAATGTTATGTACAAATGTCGGCAATGCGGTGTAGACGAACACCATGAAGTGGACATCCCTATGATTCTCTTGACTCCAACACTTTCCGTTGATTCATCTTCGGAAGGGACTGATTCAGATGGACAACCTTCAGGTACTCCCAAATCACAGAGCAAGGAGAAACACACGGAACGCGGTCGTTTGCTTTTAAATCCCTAACTTTTGCCTGAATCGCCCGTTAGGGTTTTCGATCCACCGGGATACCCATTTTTGCCAAAGTCGCCCCTTCGGGTTTTCGACTTTGCGGGTTTACATTCTTTTCATTTATATCCCTAATTTTTGCCCGAACCTTTTTCATTTTTCATGGTTCGCCGGGATGCCCTAATTTTTGCCTGGACTCTCTTTTTATGTCCAGCGGGTCATTTATTAAGCAAAGTATTTTTTAACCGCGTCCGCGTTCACCGGAGATGGAAAATCCTCCCCATCCATCGTGGATAATAGCAAAGCTCCTCCCGAGAAAACCTTGCTAACGACATACGGTCCTTCATAATTCGGCGTCCACTTGCCCCTGTGATCGGAGTGCGGTGGGAGTATCTTCTTCAGGACGAGATCACCCGTCTGAAAGCTACGATGACGAACCTTCTTGTCATACGCCTTCTTCATCCTGCTCTGGTATACCCGACCATAAGCGATAGAAGCTAATCTTTTCTCATCCATCAGGCTGAGTTGGTTCAATCTGTTCGTCACCCATTCTGACTCATCAAGCTTGACGTCTCGCAGAACCCGTAGAGAAGGAATCTCGACTTCCAACGGTAACACAACTTCCATTCCGTACACCAAAGAGAAAGGAGTTGCCCCGGTTGAAGTACGCACCGTTGTGCGATAACCGTGGAGAGCAAACGGCAGCATCTCGTGCCAGTCCTTGTAGGTAACAACCATTTTCTGTACGATCTTCTTGATATTCTTGTTGGCTGCTTCAACAGCACCATTCATCTTCGGCCGGTAGGGCGACGAATTGTGATGTTCTATTTTGAAGTTCTGACACAACTCCTTCATCATCTTGTTGTTGAGATTCGAACTATTGTCCGTGATAATCCGCTCCGGGATACCATATCTGCAGATGATGTCTCTCTTTATGAACCTGGTAACCACCTGCTTGGTGACGTTTGCATACGACGCGGCCTCAACCCACTTCGTAAAGTAATCAATTGCGACCAGGATAAAGCGATGTCCATTGGACGCCGTCGGCTCGATCTTCCCGATCATATCAATGCCCCACATGGAGAACGGCCATGGGGATGACATAACGTTCAACGGATTCGGCGGTACGTTAATCTTGTCAGCGTAGACTTGGCATTTGTGACACTTCTTCGCGAACTTGAAACAGTCCGTTTCCATGGTCAGCCAATAGTACCCTGCCCGCAGGATCTTCCTTGTCATTGCATGCCCTCCGGCGTGCGTACCGAATGTGCCTTCATGAACTTCTTCCATCAGGAAGCCAGCTTCTTTCTCATCTACACATCTCAGCAGCACGAGGTCATGATTCCGTTTATACAAAACACCGTCCGGGTTGAGATAAAAATTTCCAGAAAGCCTCCTCAGAGTCTTCTTATCCTGGGTTGACGCGCCCACTGGATATTCCTTATTCATAAGGAAATTCTGGATATCGTAGAACCACGGTTTGCCATCTGGTGCCGTCTCAACGGCAAAAATGTGAGCAGGCCTCTCAAGGCGAGAAATCACAATCTTTGGAGCTTCGTTCCAAAAGTTGACCTTATACATCGACGACAAGGTAGCTAAGGCGTCAGCCATCTGATTTTCAGCCCTCGGCACATGGTGAAGCTCTACACGATCAAAGAAAGGTAACAACCTTCTGGCGTAGTTCATATACGGAATCAAATGCGGCTGTCGAGTTTCCCACTCTCCTTTGATTTGATTTACAACGAGCGCTGAGTCACCATACACATCAAGATTCTTGATCCTCAGATCAATAGCTTCTTCTAAACCCATTATACACGCTTCGTATTCAGCCTCGTTGGTGCACGGGAATGTCAACCGGGCAGTGAATGGGATATGCGACCCATGGGGAGTTGTGATGATTGCCCCAATTCCACTACCGTAAGAGTTAACCGCACCATCGAAAATCAACTTCCACTGGGAACCCAACTCCGGCCCCTCATCGGGCAAAGGCTCATCTCGATCCTTCATCTTCAGGAACATCACGTCCTCATCAGGGAATTCAAACTTCATAGGCTGGTAGTCTTCGATAGGCAACTCAGCAAGATGTTCAGACAACACGCTCCCTTTGATTGCTTTCTGGGATACGTATTGAATGTCATATTCCGTCAAAACCATCTGCCACCTGGCAATTCGTCCGGAAAGAGCTTGCTTCTCAAAAACATACTTAATCGGATCCATCTTCGAGATTAGTAGGGTTGTATGATTCAACATGTACTGGCGGAGACGCTTGGCAGCCCATGCCAATGCACAACACGTCTTCTCCAGCATTGAGTATCGGGATTCACAGTCCGTGAACTTCTTACTCAAGTAGTATATGGCATGTTCCTTTCTGCCAGTCTCGTCGTGCTGACCGAGTACGCAACCCATGCTATTCTCGAGCACTGTCAAATACATTATCAAAGGCCGTCCGGCAACTGGGGGAATCAATATCGGAGGTTCCTGCAAATATTTCTTTATTTTATCGAAAGCCCTCTGGCAATCTTCGTTCCATACCACCGCTTGATTTTTCTTCAAAAGCTTGAACATCGGTTCACACGTGGCCGTGAGTTGAGAAATAAACCTTGCAATGTAGTTTATTCTACCCAGGAAACCACGCACTTCTTTTTCTGTATGCGGCGCTGGCATATCTTGAATCGCTTTTATTTTGGCAGGATCAACCTCAATGCCTTTTTCACTTACAATAAACCCCAGTAGCTTACCGGATCGCACCCCGAAAGTGCACTTGTTCGGATTCAGCCTCAGCCTGAACTTCCTCAACCTATCAAACAGCTTCTGCAGATTGACCAGGTGTCCTTCCTCCGTCTGCGACTTTGCTATCATATCATCCACATAGACTTCAATCTCGTGGTGGATCATGTCGTGAAACAACGTTACCATAGCTCGTTGGTAAGTTGCCCCTGCGTTCTTCAGACCGAAGGGCATGACCTTATAGCAAAATGTACCCCATGGTGTAATGAAAGTAGTTTTCTCCATGTCTTCCGGCGCCATCTTGATCTGGTTATAACCGGAGAAACCGTCCATGAATGAAAACACTGAAAATTGAGCCGTGTTATCCACTAACACGTCAATATGAGGTAACGGGAAATCGTCTTTAGGGCTCGCCCTATTCAGATCCCGATAATCGACGCACATTCGTACCTTACCATCCTTCTTTGGTACCGGCACAATGTTTGCAACCCACGGAGGGTAACTGGCCACAGCCAAAAATCCCGCGTCCAACTGCTTCTGGACCTCTTCCTTGATTTTGACGGCCATATCTGGTCTTGTCCTTCTGAGCTTCTGCTTGACAGGAGGACACTCTTCCTTCAAAGGTAGGTGATGAACCACGATATCAGTATCCAACCCTGGCATATCTTCATATGACCATGCAAAGATGTCACTGTATTCTCTGAGCATATCAATCAGTCTCTGCTTGACATCTTCCTGCAATGCCGCCCCTATACGAACTTCCCTGACGAGTTATTCAGAACCGAGGTTAACAATCTCAATTGCTTCTTCGTTGGGCAGAATGACTTTCTCTTCCTGTTTCAACAGGCGAACCAACTCCTCTGGCAGATCTTCGTCATCTTCACCAGCCTCGTCTTCAGCTTGATACACCGGATGATCAAAGTCAAAGAGAGTCATAGGGAGTTCTGTGGTGTCATCTGTGATAAGAGTCCTGCAGAAAACATGGTTACATGCTTAAAATATGCACATGGTTAGCTCTTAAACCTACATTGCCATTTTGATGTTTTTCGGTTTTCAAAATAAGAAACAGGGAGAAACAAAAATATGAATAACAGGGAACACAAAGTTTTGGATGCAAAAAACGCCTTGCGATTTATTTAACAAAATATATGTACATAAACAAGTAAGGCCCTAACAAAGAACCACTATGCCTCGGGTAAGACATAGGGTTGTACAATGATTGTAAAAGCAAAGTATTACTCTGGACTCGTCACTTGAATGTTTTTCCGACTGGTCCAGTTGCTGAGGGATTGTCCTGGAATGCTTGGCCGGATCCAAGCGTCGAAGTCACAATCGCTATCCCCTTCATCCTCAGACAAAGAATTAATACTTTCAAATGCTACTCCCCCCTTCGTGAATACCACAGGTCCTCGCCGACCCTGCGAACTCTGAGAAGATGACGCACCTGGAGAGTAACCCAATCCACATCTGCCCTGCTGATGAGGAATATCCAGTACTCGGCCCCAGCCCGAAGCTGAACCACTTTGAACTATTGCCTGCGCCTCTTTGAACAATGACAGAGCTAGTACCGGTGTAGGCGCTGCAGCGGAAGACTCATCTTTCCTCTTCACAGTTTCAAAAGCCTGGCATAAGGTTTCGTGGATCTCGCCATCCACTTCAATGTACTTGAATGATGACAAATGGCTCACCATTATGTCCTCCTCCCCGCACACTGTCACAATACTATCCCCAACAGCGTATTTCAACTTCTGATGGAGAGTGGAAGTCACCGCTCCTGCTGAGTGAATCCACGGTCGACCTAGCAAACAGCTGTAAGCCGGCATAATGTCCATGATGTAGAAGACTGCGTCGAAAACCTCCGGCCCTACCTGAATGGGCAAAGTGATCTCTCCGAATACAGATCGACGAGTATCATCGAAAGCTTTGACTACCAGGTCACTGGGAGTACACCGGATCCCTTGAACATTCAGTCTCATCAGTGCTTTCTTTGGTAAGACATTTAGAGAGGAGCCAGTATCAACTAGCACGTGAGACATCGTCGTCCCTCTGCAGTCTATGGTGATGTGGAGAGCATTGTTGTGGTCCCGACCTTTGGGAGTTAAATCCATATCAGTGAATCCTAAGCCATTCCCCGCATTTACGTGTGACACCACACCCTCAAGTTGGTTCACTGATATCTCTTGGGGAATGTACGCAGCGTTCAATACTTTCAAGAGTACGTTGCGGTGTGCTTCCGAACTGAGCAACAGGTTCAGGATGGATATTTTGGACGGTGTCTGCTGAAGGTGATCAATAATCTTGTAATCGCTCTTTTTGATCAGCCTCATAAACTCTTCAGCGTCCTTAACAAGCAGGTCTTTTTCCACCTCCCGCGAGGTTTCCTCAACTGCCTTACCCTTTCCTTTGTCCGCTTTCTCAGTGGCATCAGCCACTGGCTCAGGTGCTGCGAATACTCGACCACTCCGGGTTATTCCACCAGTACCCACGACGTTATCTACCGAAGGTGCAGGAGTTCCCAGATCTAATTTCTTCCCGTTACAATAAGCTTCGACCCCATACTGCCAAGGAACCGCTTTTGAACTTTCATACGGTATCGGGCCAGCTTTGGTAATTGTGATAATAGGCCTCCGACCTGTAATGGTAACAGGCTTACACGGGATATTGATGGTTGCCACTTCATCTTTCTGCTTCAGCAGAACTTCGCCAACCTCGGTATCAACAGCCCGACTAAATTGCAACAGACCCTCATCAATCAAACTTTGGACCCCTGCCGATAACTGCTCACAGCCATCTGACCTTTCTGCACAGCCCGTGCAATATCTTCCACACCCTGGAAAGACTCCTTTCTTCAACAGCTTGGCTTTGATGAAGCCTAGTGGCGTCTTCAGATCACTCACTCTGCTTATCATTTCCAGATCATCTACCGCTTCGATGATGGCGTTGACACGAGGCTGCCCATGGGTGGGCATCGGATTGTCTAAGACATTGGGGATTTCATTGGAGAAGTTGATTAATTTGGCGTCAAGCAGATCCTAGACCTTGTGCTTGAAGGCTTTGCAGTTCTCAATGTTGTGACCGGCTCCTCCGGAGTGGAATTCACACTTAGCATTGGCATCGTACCCCGGTGGTAACTGACCTGTGATAGGAGGCATCGTCCTCTTCTGTACCATGTTCAGAGCCAATAATGTCTGGAGCAAGTCAGCGTAGGTGGTAGGCGGCGCTTCAAAGTGCCGATTATTCAAACTTCTGTTCTGAAATCTCTGAGTGCCCTGCTGGCGCTGCTGATTCTGCTGAACTGCCTGCTGCTGTGAAGGACCGGCAGGTATAGTGATACTGGCTATTTGTGGGCGCTGAGTGCCCCTGCTTTGACCCCTCCCTCTGCCTCGGGAGCTAGCTACTGAATTGGTCTCTCCTTCTCTTTTCCGGTTATTCAGGTTTCTTCTACCTCCAGCCGAGGAAGTTTCTTCACCCTGAATTTTACCAATTTTGATCCCGTTCTCTACACGTTCGCCCGTGATGATGAGATCTGAAAAACTGCCAGACATCCCGCTGACGAGCTTCTCGTAGTATATACCAGGAAGAGTCGATACAAACAAATCCACAAGCTCTCGCTCTACCATTGGAGGTTGAACTCTTGCAGCTACCACACGCCATCTCTGTGCGTATTCTTTAAAACCCTCTCCACTTTTCTGAGACAAATTCTGCAAATGGATGCGGTTGGGGGCCAGGTCACTGTTGTACAGGTAGTGACGGACAAACGCTTCAGCGAGTTCCTTCCAGTTGTGAACAATGCTGGGTTCCAAACCCATATACCATTCTAAAGATGGTCCGGACAAACTATCTTGGAAGAAGTGCATCAGCAGCTTCTCATCATCCGAGTAAGCGGACATCTTACGATAATATGATCTCAGGTGCATTTTTGGACAGGTTGTGCCTTTATACTTCTCAAAGTCAGGCACCTTGAACTTTTGCGGGATCTTCAGATTGGGGATCAGCCCCATGCCAGCCATATCGAGTCCGATGGAACTTGCATTCTCGATACTTCTCACCTTGTCTTCTAAAGCCTTGAACCTTAGCTTGGCTTCAGCGTTCAACTCAGCCTCTCCTCCTCCCAAGGAGAGCATGTCATCCGGACGCTCCGGCGTCCAAAGTTGTGGACCATTTCCAACACCAACAGGACCTCCAGTCTGAAAGTTAGCGTTGTGATTGCCATTGGCGCTAGCGCCTCCCTGGTTTATGACTGCAGCACCAGTTGTTCCATTAGCGACCCCAGCTGGGCCAGCACCTACACCAGTATTGCCGTTCACGACACCAGTAGGAGTAACAGTTACAGGTACAGAGTCTCCGTTCGCACCCACCTGGGTTTGAACACGTTCACCAGCATTGAATGCTCCTTCAGCGTCCAGCCTCGCAATCAAGGGCTGAACCAGATTCTTCAGTTGGTCTTGACTGTTAACAATCACCTGCATCATGTCCATGAAATGAGCCATCCTATCCTTGAGCTCCTGGACGTCAGTCTGAACTTGTTCCATGATTCTCAGTTTGTTGGCTCTCGTGGAGTAGCGGTGAGCTGGTCTTTGATCAATTCTGTCAAAAGAACACCTGTCAAGAAAGAGTTAGTGGAAAAAGTCCAGAGTACTTATTATGCAAAATGTTTTATGCAAATGCAGTGTGTGTCCGTGCGTTAGGGAAATCATCCCCAATTCTAGTGCCAATACTGATAATAGTGCAAGAATAAGAAGCTCGAATCCAATCATGGAAGAAATATCTCATATATTGCTGGAAATATGCCTATCAAGGCGAAGTTACATCATCACTGGTTACAAACGAAAGCATGACCTCAACCAACAAGTCTGGTGATGGTCAGCATACAACGGCACAAACAGTAATCAAGTACTACTACCCGCCCTATACTCCTTCAACAGTCTCTGAGTCTTGGGATGATCCGGGTGGGAAAGCAATCCTTTGATGAGGACATCTCTTCGCTTGATAGTACTTTGCAGCTCTTCGATGGATTCTTCCCAAGTGCCCTCTCCGAAGCACTCATCCAGCTTTCTCTTCAGAGTTGCGGACTCCTTTTGGCGCTTGACAACCTTGTTCAGCGATGCTTGAATGGAAGAGCTACGCATCACTTTTGCTTCAACCTCTTTGGCGCTATCTTTCAACCGACCTTCTAACTCGGAGATCTTCAGCTTCAGCTTGTCCTCTCTTTCTTTGTTATTAGTCAGTGTAGCATTCCAAGTCTTGTTGAAAGTAGAAATCTCTGAATAGGCTCTCTCAAGGGTCTTCTTTTTTGATTCCAGCATATCGTGGGAGCTTTTGAAATCCACCCCTAAGCATTCACGCTTCCTCACTTGTTCAGCCAAATCCGAGCGTAGCTGGCTCACCAGCTCCTTTTGCTGTTCAAGAGAAAATACCGCTTCGTCCTTCTCGTATTTGAGTAGCATCAGCTGCTCTTCCAACTCCTCGTTGGCTTTGATCAGATCTTCCTTCTCCTTTAACACTTGCTCGTACCTCTCGATCGGGACGGTAGTGGGCTCCTCACTCATGAGGGGCGTAGGAGGTAACACTGCAGGAAAAGGCATCAGCGCCTGCTTTTCCTTGTCTTGCATCCAGATCTTATAAGGTGCGTAGGCCTGACTATCATTCTTGCCTAGCAACGACTTTCCTCTTTTGCAGACGTGGTTCCAAGCGTGCTGGAGCTTGGATAACAGATCTCCACTCAAATCGTCGGTGAAATACAGAGATTCCTGTATTTCTTCATCCTTAGGTGGGCTTCTCAAAGCGTAACCAAACTGGCGGACCAATAATGAAGGATTATAGTTGATGCAACCCTTCCTCCCAACCACAGGAACATTAGGAAATCCAGCGCAACTGTAAATGATCTCCGATCCCAATAAAGCTCTATCAAACCAGACAATCTCCGCTGCAGAAAGGCCCATCAACCGTTGAGGCCATCCAACTGTATCCACTGATTCAACAAAGCTACCCTTCTTGGGCATGTGGCTATCAAACCACATGTACAATAATGGCACACAACAAGAGACGATTTTTCCTCGCCGATTCTCGTTCTTGTAGTGTAATGAATGGTAGAAATCCCCTATCAAAGTTGGCACTGGATTGCCTGACGCAAACAGATGAAAGGCATCCAAATCAATGAAGTCCGGCATACTCGGGAACAAGACGATACCATAGATGCACAATGCCAGAATAGCATTGAACACCACCCAACAACCATTCTTTGCATATTCCTGAGCTTTTGCCACCAAGAACTTAAGAGAAAAACCAGGAACTCCGTTCCATGAAGTCAACAACAACTCTGAGGGATCTATGTGTAAAGCAGCAGCCAAATCTTCCATCTTGGGCTTTGCATCCATGTGAATAAATGGTACCCTGTTCCGAATGGTCGACCCTAGTATCGAGGCGTACTCCTCCATAGTCGGAGCTAGGATGAAGTCCGGGAATACAAAACATCTCAAGGGAGGATCGTAAAACTGCATCAGTGTATACAATCCACTCAGCTCATGCCCAGTTGGCTTACAGACCAGTCTCAATAATCTCCCATAACTCTTCTGGAAGCTACTCCTCACATCATCCCCAGCCAAGGCAATCAAACCTAATAACGGAGCCACATCAGGAGTAGGTAATTTGTAGGCCACCGTCTTCTTCATCATAGCTGATAGTAGATAGAAATCCGGGCACTAGAATCGAGGGTATGAAATGCACCTGCAACACAGACACACGTTAATGGCATGCTTCATGATTATGCAAATAATGCAATATGCAAATGATGCAACTGTGCGGCAGGGACCAAGAGCTGAATCTCTAACAACTGCCTCAGATAAACCCATCAAAACTGCTCTTGATCAAGTCTCATCAACCCAATAAAAATGCTCCCAATTTGGCCTTCAATAGGCCTAGTAACACTGTCTGCCAATAAACAAATATCACGGGATCTCAATCCAGAAAACCGGTGGTCTGAAAGCTGGGTTACCTGCATATTCCCATCCCTCTCACAGGTAGGATAACCTATCAACGGATAGCAAGGTACGGCATCCTATGCGGTTGTTGGCGTCACAGACTTTCAGGACCGATGATACGATACCCAGAAGGTGTGGCATCATCAATCCTGAAGAGGCCTCACTTAGCCAACTTCCAAATGATCGGTCCCCGGAGTCGACAATCCAACTAACCAACAGCCCACTACACCCAAAGGGTGTAACAGGAAGTCAACCAGAAGAACCTCGTCCGAGCGTAGATTTCGCGGGAAGCTAGTACATGCAAAGCATGCACACCCCCACTAATCTCTACTCTAAATCTAGGTGCACTCAAGCCCAGGTCCGGCTTATCTCTCAATCAGATCCCCTCCCACAGCAACACAGCAATAATAATCATAATATAAATGCTGAAACATAAAGTGCGGGAACATAAAGGAAATAACTGTAAAGGAAATAACTGTAAATCCATACAAAACCCCAGACGGGCAAACAAACGTTAGGATTGACTCTCTAAAGGGACGTTGGATCCCAAATGCATAAGAACTAGCGTGGTCCTTAGCAAACCGGGGATGTTTGGTCCCCAGCAGAGTCGCCAGCTGTCGCTACTGCGAAATCGGTGCCGACACAACAAGAGTCGCCACCTTTCGTTATTCATCCCTCGAGCGGGAAAGGAAACGAACAGGAAAAACCTCGCGAAAACGGGACAAGACCGGTCATCGCAACCAAATCAGGGTTCGGGAGTCGGTTACGCAAGGGGAAGGTATTAGCACCCCTCACGTCCATCGTACTCGATGGGATCCACGCTTGTTTGATGTCTGGGTGAATTGTTAATCTAATCTACCTATCAAGGCTGGCTTAAAATAAAACTAGACTAAAAAGAAAGGAAAAGGACTCGACAAAGCGTCGCGCTTTGGGCCTACGTATCCTCATCTGTCATGAGAAAATCAGAGTCGACGTAGTTCGGCTAACTACGGGTGGATGGAAGGTGGCTCGCCAAGACGTCGCATCTTGTGCCTACGTATTTCTCATCAGAGAAAATCAGAGCTTACGTAGTTCGGGAAAAAACGGAACACGGGTTGTTCAGACATTTTTTACCGAGTAGGGTTAAACAACAGTTCCAGCAGTTAGGGACACAGCCTGTTTGCGGTGGCACTGAAGCTTAACAACACCCTTTTCTTCAGAAACGTCTTGATTAATTTGATTGCCCTTCAGGGAAAATGATTTTCAGTCTGTTTTCAATCCTTTACGCAAGAAGTGTCTTTTACTGTGTTCAATTTCAATTACTGTATTTTACTGTTGTTCGGAGATGAGAAGAGAACGCAACTAAGGACTCATCCTAAAGTTGAGGTCTAAGCACTCCTAGGGATAACCAAGGATCCTGCCTAAGGTCTAATCATCACTTTCCCAATCCAGGGAAGAGTGAGATCCTAGGGAATATAACAGTTGTAAACAAACAGATAGCAATGACAGTAAATCAACAATAATGCATGCAACACACAAGAGAGGCAAGGGAAGGCTAGCTCCCACTCAAGCCTAGGGAATTGCTTACGAGCAAACCAAACAATACAGGAAAGAAAAGCTCCCGGGAGAATCTGCTCCTTGCAGCTCCAAGCTATCTTCAACTGTAGACTTCACCCTCAGGCTCCATCTTCAACAGCAAGTTCCAACTTGCTTCTTCAGGCTTTAAAAGTCTAGTGCAAATATCTCTTGCAATCCTTCACCTCTCAAGGCTTCACAATTGAACTTGAATCACATCCCAACAATCTTCATCTTTCAGAGCTTCAGCTCTTATCTTCATGCAAAAGCAATCTTCAAACAGTCTTCAGCCAGTCTTTGATCATCTTCTTCTTCAAGGCAAATCTTCTAAAGCAAAGCTTCTCAAAGCTTCTCTTCAATGGCTTTTCTTCATTTCTTCTTTGATCTTCTGAACAAATCCACAATGCTCCAGGAAAAGAACAATACCAATTGGATAAGAGGGAGGATATTGAATTGCTCATAGTTCACCAAGGGTGACCTCTAAGAATTCAACATCAAGGAAATGTTCCCTCAAAGGTTCTACTTCCTAGGCACAATCACTAATCTCTCCAAAGGAGAGAGGTGAGTACCATGGAAGGACCTTGAATCATGGGGAAGAATGGAGGTGGATGATACCTTCCATGTTTATTGAAAGAACTTTCATCTATCTAAGCTCTATCCTAACCCTAGTTCCTAAAAATAAAATAAAAGCTACAACTAAGCAACTCCAAAGCTCCACCAGGTCTTCACAATCTTCTAAAATGCTTCCAAGGTCTTCAAAGTCTTCCACTCACACTCACACACTCAAGAAAGGGGAGGAGAAGAAGCAAACAATACAAAAGATATGCAAAGACACATATAATACCATATATCAAAATAATATTCAAGAAAAATGTCTAATTATCTTCTAAAATCATCAACCTAAGTCTAAGGGATCCTATGACACTACCCTTAATCCCTATATAAACCATACCCCAAAAATATAAGCAAATGCTAAAAATCAAGATGAACTAATCAACCATGGTTCTTAAAAACCCTAATTTCTACATCCTAATGTTAACATGAACAAAGTCTCTAAAAATTAATCCAAAAATTGAGTACTAAATCCAGAGGGTAATTCAACCTAATATCTAACTAAATCAAGAGGAATCACTCAAAAATCCTAAAGGAATCATCCTATGGAAATTCTACAAATTTGCATACAAAACTATCACCTTAAAAAAGCTATTTAATTGCAAAAAGTATTAAAAATATTAACACTAAAAATAAAATCTCTATTTTATTTTTATAATTTTCTTGACATTTTTATCTAATCAGAGAAAAAAGAAGGGATTAAAAATCATTTTTTATGAATTATTTATGAATTAATGAAAATCAGAAAAACATTGAAAGAAATTAAAAAACTAAAATAAAAGAAATAAGGGGAGGGGGTGACAATAGCAGGGCGCCTAGTTCAGTTTAATCATGGGCCAGGGATGGGGGGCGCGTAAAGCAATTGGTGGTTAGGCCCATTTAAATGGATTCAGTCAGAAAAAAAACAAAAAAAAGAACAGGGCGCGTGGGGGTGAAGATAGAAACAAAATCATGTTATTATGTTGATGGGCTTAAAACATGGTGGTGTGGAAAGCATTAGTGTTAGGCCCATCAAAAAAAATCAGAGTTAATCAAAAATAAAAAACTCAGGGGGGGTGAGGATATGAAGGATTCACGTGTAAATTGAGTTGGGCCAGGTTAGGGAGTGCGTGGATAGGAATTTCCAACTGAGCCCATAGCCTAGGGGCTAGGACTAAATGAAACGCCGCGTTTCATGTTATTATTTCCCTCCGCTTTCATCTTTCAAACAGGGCCGTTGGATTGAGTGGATTAGTCAAGGGTTGGACTAGGATCGGAGGGCTCACCATCATCGTCCCAAACAACTTCTAGGGTTTTGCAGAAAATCCCAATCCATGCACTAATGTTCCAGTCCACGTATCTCTCTCGTTTCTCAATATTTTTCCACGATCCAAAGATGAAAATTGATCCTCTCATCAAGAGGAACAAGATGGTACGCATGGATTTTCTTGATTCTATCTAGATAATCCTAACCGAGGCTTGCAATGTTATGGTCCAAATGAAATTACTTCACATCAGTTGTAAACAACCTTCATTAAACTTCAAACTAATGACTAACAGAATTCCTACATGTTACCCTAAGCATACTAAACCAATTCTTGATCACTAAAACTCCATATCCAATCATTTCTTGAGAATTAAAGATTCTTGGACCTGTCATGGAACTCAATGGAATGGTCCCTAACTTCTAGGGTTTGGTCATCTAACCTAGTGCAATGATTCTATGGCTCTAACACTAACTAATGCTACATAACTTAAGAGAAAATGGATGGAAAAAAACCTGTCAAGAAGAGGAGATGAGGTGATGTTGAGCACGATTCAGGGCTTGCAATGGCCTCCTTATGATCCTCTTGTGAAGCTTTGATCTCTGTTTGCAATGCTTGTGGAGGAGAATGCTTGATATGGAAGAAACTTGGAATTGCTTAAAGTTGAAGAAATGGCTTCAATGGCTATCTCTCCCTCTCTCTTCCCTCTTACTTCAATCACTATCACCAACCTTGAACTCTCTACAATGCACTCTTTAAATAACAATTGGTGGAAACTTGTGGAATCACCTAGAAGGATCTAGAAAGTAGTGAAAATCTCATGTGATGAGAACTTGAATATCCCATGATATATCTTCTCATGCCTTGCCAAATGCTTTTAAAATGTCTTCACATGAGTTATTGAGAGTGTATGAAGGAAATCAGCCCTTACATTTAACTTGTGTAAAGTTTTCCCACATTGACTTATAATGCAAGCAACAAGTTTCCAAAGTAACTTCATTTTTTGAACCTCAAATGAAAAATCTATTTGAACCAAAGTTCTCAAAATATGTCTTACACTCAAAATGGTATATTGGAAGTCATATATTGGATTTCTAGATCCTTCAAACCATTATTCCAACTTCACTTGAATTAAGTTATAAGGCTTTTTTAGTTCATTTCTTACCAAACTTTGTCATCTCATGCTATGAACTTCTCCAACAATTCATGACCTCTTTTCTTGACTCAAAATCTCATTTTGAGCAACTTTCATGTTTTGAACTTTTTCATTTGAAGCTTGGAAATAGGAGATATAGCTTTGTGCTTAAAAGGACCTATAATGACCAAATGACCAAAATACCCCTGTCTTGCACTGACTATAAGTTGAGCTCTGAGAATCAGATGAAGTCATACCATACCTTTTTGGAAAGGGGAGACTATGAGGAACAACTCCTATTTGAGGTCCAAACTCATTTGAAACCATCTTCAAGGTCAAAAGTTGGTTGGAAGACAGACAACTTTTCCAGACAAAATTCAGTGCCCTCTGAGGACCTGTAACTTGTAAGAGCCATAACTTGAGTTCTGTAAGTCATCTCAATGACTTCCACCACTCAAATTAAAGCTAACAACATCCTCTACAAGTCCCATGACCATCAAAAGGTGAGATGAGGCTTGCATTTTCACTTATCTTCCTTGGCAAATATCATCAAACTAGGGGATTTTAGGCTCTCAAGCTCAGCAACCCTAGCCTTCAAACTTCTCAAACTTGTTAATCATGATCAAATGGCCTTGGATTCATCCTCTAGGCATCTCAAAGTATCAATTCAAGATCTCATGGCATTGGGGAGAGGTCTCAACCTTCCTCAAATTCATCTGTTGACTTAGGGTTGACCAGTCAAACCCTAATTCTACCACTCATGGTATAACTTCTCAATCTTCAATCAATGGCTTGCTCAAGCTTTATGGTGACTCTCAAGACATCATATGGGCTCTAGCAAGACTTCAAGAACATACTTGTAGCTTCAGAATCATCTGGATAGCTTCAATGACTTTCAAGTTAGGAGATCTTCTTTGTGGCAAGCAAACCTATCTCTGGGGATCCTTTCTTTCCATCTGAGGAGACATCAACCCTCATGTACTTCAATAACATCATTCAAGAGGTTCTCAAACCTTTCCTTGGCTCAAAAGATACTCATACCCTCTGTTCCTTGCACCCATCTCAATGTGATGCATATACTAGTTGATGAATGAATGTAGTGAAATCATGAATTAAGCTTCAGCAAATTTTGGGGTACAACAACTACTAGGAAACTTCATTTTAGCTGCGAATTTAGCCTCGGCCACCGACACCGAGGCTAACTAGCCTCGACAAAACTGAGGCTACTCAAATGCAAAAAAAGACATTTTAAAGTTTTTCTTTTACAATTATTTTTATTTAATTATTTAGACACGGCTAGGCCGAGGCTAAATTTTTTTAAAGTATTAGACACAGTCTCACCGAGGCTATTTAAACTCAATAAACCCCATTTAAGAGTTTTTCTATTTTTTAAATATTAGACACGGACCAGCCGAGGCTAACATTTTAAATATTTTTCAAATATATATTTATTTTATTCGGTAGACACGGATGAGCCGAGGCTAAAGTTTTTAATATTTTTCGAATATATATTTACTTTATCTAGTAGACACGGATCAGCCGAGGCTAACGTATTTTATTTTTTTATTTTATCTGGTAGACACGGATGAGCCGAGGCTAAGTATTTCCCACATTGTTTTTCATGTTTCCCTCTTAATTCCTTTCAGAATGAAAACCCTAAAATTAAACCTTCTGAAGAAAAAAAAACCCCTAAAATCAAACAAAATCGATTCTTCTGATCTTCTCTTCAAAATCAATTCTTCTGATCTTCTCTTCAAAATCATCTCTTCATTCAAGATCATCTCTTCATTCTCCAACTAGGTGAGTTTCCTGCTCAAAGTCAACTTCAAACTACAAAAGCAGACATAAACACTGATTCTTCTTCTCTGATTCTTCTTTTCAATGTAGTGAGTTTCCTGCTTTTGGAGTTTCACTGCTTCGTTCTAAATTAGGTGAGTTTCACTGATTCTGTTCAGATTTTACTCATGAGTTTGTTAACTTTCAAAACATTCTGCAATGTGTTCTTCACATGGTTTGTGTTTGTTTTGAGTATAAAAGGTGGAGAAGGTTCCAACGTTCATCTTCTTCCATAGCTGTAGCAGGTTCTGATAGGGTTGGTGCTAGCAGTGGGAATTTGAGTTCAGGTTCTAGTTCTGTTTCTGGTTCAAGTTATGTTTCATTGGCGCAATTTGATGAAGAGGATACAAGGTAAATTTCTACACCATTTTTTCAATTCAGTGTGGTGAATAATGATATGTTATCTTGCTCTTTGAATCCTTGTGTCAAAGAATGAAGCATATTTTGTGGGGACTGTTTGGTGAAGTTTGAAACTCTATGATGAATATTAAAAATTTAATGAGTTTGTTGCCATGTTAATTGTATTTATGAATGTTAGTACTAGTATTATATTAAGCCTATGCATTGTAAGATGCGCGAGATTGCAGAATCATTTTTGGAATTGTCTGTCAATAACGCGGTTATTACTGTGTTAGCTTATTTCAATGATTCTCAACGGAAAACCACCATGGATACTGGTGCCATTGCGAAACTTAATGTTATGAGGATAATCAATGAGCCAACTGCTGCAGCTATTGCTTATGGACTCGACGAAAGAACTAAACGTGTTGGAGAACGAAATGTTATCTAAATCAAATTAAATTACGACGGTTACAACACTAGATGGGCCTTGTTCTTACTCAATCATATCTTCCCTCTCGTATGTTATCTAAATCAAATTACTCACTTGCCTTTTCCGATTGGACGGTTATTGATTTTGGCTTCATTTTCAGGGGTCGAGTAAACCGCTGGTTGCTACCACAATTTTCTTCAGTGCTAATGATGCGGCTATAGCCGGAAGAACCAGTGACAGACAACATGTACCTCTTCCAGAATTCAAACAAAACCTCCAAAAAATTGTCAACCACTTGAAGGTTCAATTTTCTAGATTCCTTCTATGTTCAATTTTGTACATTCCGCCTATTGTTACTGTATATTTATATCAAGGATAACAGGGTTTAAGTCGCGGCCAGCATTTTTGTGTAATTAGTTAAATGGTTTCGATTTCTGATGATTTTCTAAGGTGCATTAGCACAGTTGGGTGCTGCACTGGATTAAGGAATAGCTGTTGTGTTGATAAAAGAGATTGATTTGTAGAATTTTTGTGATTGTTGATGTAACGAAGAGGGAGACCATAGTTGCAATTAAGCCAAAAATCAAATTCACATGTTATCACTATGCCAGAAATTACTTTTAGCAGCGAATAGAAAGACAACGCTTTTTACAAAAGCGCTGCTAAAGGGTCAGTAAAAAAAAAGAAAAAAACGCCTACCAAAGACAGCGCTTTTAAAAAAGCGCTGCTAAAGGGGAGCCTAAGAAAGCGCTTTTTAAAAAGCGCTGCTAAAGGGGGGGAAGGGGGGGGGGGGAATAGGCAGCGCTGCTAAAGGGGGACCCTTAGAAAGCGCTTTTAAAAACGCTGCTAAAGGGGCACCCTAAGAAAGCGCTTTTAAAAAGCGCTGCTAAAGGGGGACCCTTAGAAAGCGCTTTTAAAGCGTTGCTAAAGGCCTTTAAAAAGCGTTGCTACAGGTATTCATATCACTACTAGAAAACTTCATTTTAGCTGCGAATTTAGCCTCGGCCACCGACACCGAGGCTAACTAGCCTCGACAAAACCGAGGCTACTCAAACGCAAAAAAGACATTTTAAAGTTTTTCTTTTACAATTATTTTTATTTAATTATTTAGACACGGCTAGGCCGAGGCTAAATTTTTTTAAAGTATTGGACACAGTCTCACCGAGGCTATTTAAACTCAATAAACCCCATTTAAGAGTTTTTCTATTTTTTAAATATTAGACACGGACCAGCCGAGGCTAACATTTTAAATATTTTTCAAATATATATTTATTTTATCCGGTAGACACGGATGAGCCGAGGCTAAAGTTTTTAATATTTTTCGAATATATATTTACTTTATCTAGTAGACACAGATCAGCCGAGGCTAACGTATTTTATTTTTTTATTTTATCTGGTAGACACGGATGAGCCGAGGCTAAGTATTTCCCACATTGTTTTTCACGTTCCCCTCTTAATTCCTTTCAGAATGAAAACCCTAAAATTAAACCTTCTGAAGAAAAAAAACCCCTAAAATCAAATTCACATGTTATCACTACGCCAGAAATTACTTTTAGCAGCGCATAGAAAGACAGCGCTTTTTACAAAAGCGCTGCTAAAGGGTCAGTAAAAAAAAAGAAAAAAAGCGCCTACCAAAGACAGCGCTTTTAAAAAAGCGCTGCTAAAGGGAGAGCCTAAGAAAGCGCTTTTTAAAAAGCGCTGCTAAAGGGGGAAAGGGGAGGGGGAATAGGCAGCGCTTTATAAAAGCGCTGCTAAAGGGGGACCCTTAGAAAGCGCTTTTAAAAAGCGCTGCTAAAGGGGCACCCTAAGAAAGCGCTTTTAAAAATCGCTGCTAAAGGGGGACCCTTAGAAAGCGCTTTTAAAGCGTTGCTAAAGGCCTTTAAAAAGCGCTGCTATAGGTATTCATATCACTACTAGAAAACTTCATTTTAGCTGCGAATTTAGCCTCGGCCACCGACACCGAGGCTAACTAGCCTCGACAAAACTGAGGCTACTCAAACGCAAAAAAAGACATTTTAAAGTTTTTCTTTTACAATTATTTTTATTTAATTATTTAGACACGGCTAGGCCGAGGCTAAATTTTTTTAAAGTATTAGACACAGTCTCACCGAGGCTATTTAAACTCAATAAACCCCATTTAAGAGTTTTTCTATTTTTTAAATATTAGACACGGACCAGCCGAGGCTAACATTTTAAATATTTTTCAAATATATATTCAATAAACCCCATTTAAGTATTTCCCACATTGTTTTTCATGTTTCCCTCTTAATTCCTTTCAGAATGAAAACCCTAAAATTAAACCTTCTGAAGAAAAAAAAAACCCTAAAATCAAACAAAATCGATTCTTCTGATCTTCTCTTCAAAATCAATTCTTCTGATCTTCTCTTCAAAATCATCTCTTCATTCAAGATCATCTCTTCGTTCTCCAACTAGGTGAGTTTCCTGCTCAAAGTCAACTTCAAACTACAAAAGCAGACATAAACACTGATTCTTCTTCTCTGATTCTTCTTTTCAATGTAGTGAGTTTCCTG
>CAWUDS030001334.1:0-41595 GCA_963859935.3 Lathyrus sativus | reverse complement strand
GTCATACATATCATATTTGTTGTGTTTGAACTGTTTTGCCATGCTATTAATGATTGTATATAGTTGTAGCATAGAACTTGAAAAACTTGACATATTTTGAAACCGCTATCGAGTTTTAAAATGTAGGCATTTTTAGAAAAATCTAAAACCACTATTTAATTCCTCATAAAATTCTAGGAAAGTTTCATTTTTATTTCACTTAATTTCATTAAGAAATGAGGAAATTACACTAGGTTTTGCAAATGGTGGCAAACCTGATTTTCTTAAGCAAGCCAGCCATGGGCGCCCTTTGTTCTAGCCAGGCCTAGAACACTTTCACTTTTATGTATTTATGGGGGTGGTTTGATACACAGATGTATCACGACCCTAGTGGTTGCAATGTGTGTTTTCAAGTGTGTTTGTGTGTTAGGGCGTGGGTTCAAACCCCACCCATGTCATTTTTGCCACTTTTTCCCATTTTTCATATTTTTCATGTTTTTCTTATTAACTTTCAAATTTTTGTTTTAATATTTAAAAATTAATTATTTTCAAATGAGTTTTTACACAAATATTACTCACATATTTAAATATTTTACTCACCCAAAAAGTATTTTATTTGATATATTTTAAATATTATTTTTAAATTGTTTTAAATGCTTTAAAATAATTTCTTTTTTCTTGATGTTTTTAAATCAAAATGATTTTTGAATATTCATGTGGATAAAATACTTTTTCATAAACCTTAATGCTTGTTTTTAACATGATTAATGATTTTATTTGATCAATTATACTTATTTTATTTGATTTTTCTTTGAAAAATATCTTAAAAAATATGAAATTAGGGTTTTGTTTTGATTCAATCTTTCAAACTTCATTTCAAAAAACATTTGGGTCTCTATTACAGTGTAAGACCCAACCCTCTCTGTAAATAAACCATTTCATGGGCCTCTGATATAGTATAAGTCCCATTGCATTTTTCAAAATCACTGTGCGATAACTATTTTTCACAACACCCATTGGGCCTCTAATAAAGTGTAAGTCTCATCCCTTTGTACATAAATAAAAATCGTTTGGGCCTCCGCTAGAAGTGTAAGTCCCATCTCTCTGTACATAAACCTTGTTTTCAAAATCATCTGGGCCTCTTCTAGGAGTGTAAGTCCTATCTCTCTGTACATAAACTTTATTTTCAATAACTCTGGGCCTCTGATAGAGTGTAAGACCCAACACCTTTTATAAATAGAAAACATTTTAGCCTCATTAATCCTAGACTTTGTACAAGATACAAATAACACTCATGGGCCTCTATCTAGAGTGTAAGACCCAACACCTTTATTTACTTAAAGATCAAGTCATCTTCAAAGTCAAAACTTGCTTAAATTTCTCAAAACCCTAACCCAGTCTTGAAGAAAGCATCTAATCAATCACAATACATTTGGGCCTCTATCCAAAGAATAAGACCCACCACCTTTTTCAATTCAATTCATACTTATTTATATACTTGTTCATATCTCTATATATATGCTTGTACATATCTTGTTAAGTTTCTCTTAGCATTTGAATCATCCTTAGCTTAGACTAGTTCAAATAATAGGATCCTTGTCAATCAGTATAACTTAGTTCAAACAACTAGTTCCCCTCTGTACAAAGGAATTCTTATTCCAAAAACAGTCAGCCTCCTCTTGAGCTTTGTTCAATTTATTCAACCTTGAAAAACTTCAATAAAGCGAGGATTATTTCCCGATAAAACCTCTTCTTTAACCCCTTTAATCTTGCAACGGTTTAACAAAGAAAGGATTATTTTCCGGTGAAAACTTTCTAGAACTCTTCTTAAGACTTGGACAGTCTGAATTCCCCAACCTCCTTTTGGGCTTAGTACAAGGACCCACAGGCTTCCTAGAATCATCCTCAGCCTCTTCTTGGACTTCATATAAGGACCCTCAGGCTTTGTAGAAGCACATGATAGACTCTAGTCATCCCTACACCAATTTCCAGGAGAGTCAAAACCTCTAAAACATTCAAACTCATCCTTTGAGTCTCCTCTGATCCTCAACAATTTGACTTCCACCTTAAATCCCCAACAAGGGTCAAGTTACAATCAACAAATCCCCAAAAGAATCAAAGCCTTTATGTCAGTTCAATAAATCCAACTATCCTCTGATATCCAGTAGGAGCCCGTTTCTCTTTTGATTCCTCAGAGCAGTTGGATACTTCTCTTAGATTCAATTTTCCTCAACAAGAGTCAGTCTCCACTTAAATTCCCTCAGCCTCCTCTTAGACTTTATATAAAGATTTCCCCCAATCATCCTCAATCTTGGGCCTTGTACAAGACAGATATAATACTCCCCTAGTGGAGTCAGTTCTCAATCCCCTTTTTAGCTTCAACCTTGGGCTTTGATCAAGGCACAAAATTCAACATCCCCATAGATGAGACTCTGAGTCCTCTCTATAGGATGATATTTCCTCTATACATCACATTTCAAAATAAACAAGTAAACTCTTTTCCAGATAATTGATGTAAGTGACACACTTGTTGATTCAAAAACCAAGTTGGAGTCCCTCCTTTATCCTGGCCAAAGTTCTCTTTCATCTAAGTGATGTAAGTGGCAAGCTTCTAGAACACATCCAAGCCAATGTCCCTCTCTTAGCATGCAAAGATTCATAAAGGAACAAGTGACATTGCTCTACGCTGAGTTAAAGCTTCTTCCTTCATGACATTTCAATTTTCTTATAAAGGAAGATGTGTGATTGTTGGATTCCACATATCCCAACTAAAGTAACTTCACTTATAATAAAATCATCAATAATTGTGATGAATATGTGAGATATCTCCCTTTATAGATGACAAATTCTCTCTCAAAAACTCCTTTAGCTTCAATCTTGGGCTTTGAACGAGACACAAAAACTTTTTTAGCTTCAATCTTGGGCTTTGAACAAGACACACTCACTTTTAGCTCCAATCTTAGAATTTGAACAAGACACCAAACATTTTTCCTCCCATAAAATATGAGGAACTACGAACACTCTGATTTCTCAGTTTCCTTTTTTGAGAATACATAGGCATAAGATTGCGAAATCTTAGCAAGCGCACTAATAAAAAACATTAGGTCTAGATATCTTTCCAAAAAAAAAATAGAAAATCCTAAAACAACAAAAACATTTCCTCAACCTCCCAAAGGAGAAACTTTCCCCACCTAACAGAAAATTGACTCAAGAAATAAATTCAAATAGTAAACACAAATGTAAATGAAGGTTCCCATAGATTACTATAGATACTCTGGGTGTTAATAACTTCCCTTTGTATAACGAACCCCCAATTCGAGATCTCTCCGCATTTGTAGGGAAAACACTTGAGTGCAGGGTTAGATTAAGATATCTTCCCCTTCCTTTTAAGCTTCATAGAATAAATATAGAAATCAGAAAGTAGCACCATGAGCAGTAGTGGTCGCGCCACAAAAACCAACACTACATCCTTAGGTTCACACAACGAACACAGGGCGAACATGACAGTAACTTCAAAAGTTATGGTTTTTCAAATTTTCTTGTTCTAGAACAACACTATTTTATACTAATAAATGCAATTAGAAAAACAAGAATACTCACAATGTTGGGGTGCCTCCCAACAAGCGCTTTATTTAACGTCGTTTGAGCTCGACGGTCCGACAGTTAAAACCTCATAACTAAAAGCGATTGAATTAGCTTTCCGATGAAATCACTCTATCACAAGAGTACTCAACCATTGTCATGACCAGTTCTTGATCCACTTTTCCTTAAGAATGAAAAATCCCAACATGACTTCATCATAACCTCCTTGGCATCTTCATCCTTCTTTTTAAAACCCGCTTCAAGCTTGGCTCTTTCATCCTTCTTTTTCTTTGATGCAACTCTTGTGTCTTCGTCTTTCTTTTTCTTTATCGCAACTCTTGCATCTTATTTTTTCACTTGAAAATTTTCCTCCAATTGATGTAAATACAATACACTTTTGAAAAGTGTGAAACACACTTCTTCATCATTCGTCCTCACCTTTATTATACCTTCATCAACATTGATTAGCATCCTAGCGGTCTTCATGAAGGGTCTTCCAAGGATTATTTATGTATCCTCATCTTCTTCCATATCCATCACTACGAAATCAATCAGAAATAGAAATTTGTCGAATTTCAATAGCACGTTTTCAACAACTCCATGAGAACGAATCCTAGACTTGTCTACAAGTTATAAAGTCATTTGGTTGACTTCATCTCTATGTTCTCAAGTCTTTTCACCATAGACAATGGAATCAAATTAATACTAGTACCTATATCGACCAAAATCTTCCATTTGAAGTCACTACCTATAGTTATAGGTAGAGCTACTCTTCCCAGATCTCCTTCCTTCCGTGGAAGAATGCTTTGAATGATAGCACTACAATTAGCATTGAGCTCAATGGTTTCCTTATCGATGTACCTCTTCTTCTTTGTAAGTATGTCCTTTATGAATTTTGCAGATTTTGGCATTTGCTCTAGAGCCTTGGAGAATGGAATCGTTATTTGCAACCGACTAAATATGTCCAAGAATCTAGCATAATGCTTTTCATTTTCTTTTTTCGTAGGAGCATTAGAATACGGTAACTTTTCCATTGGAACTTCACCTTCACGCTCCTTTCCTTTATTACTTTTTTCAACTTCTCCTCTTTCAACTTCTTTTCTACTTCTTCCTTATCATTATTTTCTTCAACTTCCTCCATAATTTCAACCTTCTTTTCAACTTCAACATTTTTATCAACTCCCACACCAATTTTTCTCCCACTCCTAGTAAATATGGCTTTGCAATGCTCCTTCTGATTCACTTGAGTATTAGCCAAAAAATTTCTTTATGTTGGTCGGCCAATTGCTTAGACAACTGTCCAAATTGAGTTTCAAGATTCCGAATTGCCGCATCCACACTCTTTTGAGTGGAGATAGACATTTGCATGAATTGGTTAAAATTTTCCTCAATCTTTGAGCTTCCACCTTTGTTTTGTGGAGGTTTGTAGTAATTTGGATACGAATGACGGTTAGAAGATCCTGATTCTTGCCTCCACCCATGTTGGTAACCTTGGCTATTTACTCTTGGTTGGTAGCCTTGGTTATTGCTTTGATATGGTGGTCTTGGTTGATAGCCTTGATTTTGGTTTCCCACATAGTTGGCTTTTTCAACGACCGGTTGACAATAGCCGGTAGGATGATCACCTTTGCATAATTCACAACTTGCAATTTTTTGAGCTTTGTTAGGAACTTCTTGCATCTCTTTGATTTGTTTTGGAAGTTTTGAAATTTGTTTTGTCAACAACTCCACTTGTTGCGAGAGTAATTTGTTTTGAGCATGAATAACATCATTTGTTCCCAACTCGATAATTCCAAGTTTTCTTTGTGGGGTACCACGGTTGTGTTGACCTTGATGATCATTTAATGTCATCCTATCAATGATAGCAACTACATCCTCCGCACCCTTTGACATTTGACCCACACCATATCATCCAAAAGAGTTTTATGAACGGGTTGAAGTCCATTTAGAAAATGTGAACTTGAGTCAAATCATCAAAACCATGGCCCTTGCACTTTCTCAGCATAGATTTGAATCTCTCCCAAGCTTCGTTGAGAGATTCACTTCCTCCTTGCGCAAATACCGAAATTGAGGTCTTGACCTCAACGAATATTTATTAAGGGAAGAATCATTCAAGAAACTTCTCCTTAAAAGCATTCCTACTCGTCATTATAAGATTAGATTGGTCAAGATACCATTCCTTCACCTTCCCAATTAAGGAATGCGGGAATAGTCTCTTAAAAAAATATTCCTCTACGACTTTCGATGACCCAGTTGCTCCAGCTATTTTATAGAACTTCATGAGATGAGTAAACAGATCCTTATGCTCTTTCCTCGCAAAGGGGTTTGAATATAACAAATATAGGATTCCTGTCTTCATCTCAGAATGCCTTCCATTGTGGTTATTGCGTGCAAACTGAGTGTTGGGTATTGGACTGTTAACATAAGGGATTGAAGCAGGAGGTGGTGGTGGATATGCCATGTTTGGCGTAAAAATGGGTGTAGATGAAGAATTTTCTCTGTGCTCACGTCTTTCTTTGGAAAGTTTCCTTCTCCGCCTAATTCTGATATTGATCCTACGAGCGATTCTTTTAATCTTAGGGTCGAAAAGAATTTGGTCTGCAGGTACACTCTCTCGCATAAACAGAATCTGCACACTTAACCAAACAAATTAAACAACACAAGAAAATAAATTGGGGTAAGAAATCACAATACAAATATCTTCAATCAGTAAGCTATTGCAATGCTTGCATTATCACAACAATCCCCGACAACAGCTATATATTTTTAAAATCGTAGTTAAAGGGGTTTTTGTTATCGTCTTCACATGGATTGCCCGATATCAGGATGCTTTCCTTTCAACAGTTTATAGTTCTTGAAATTCTAGTAACAGACAGTCAATGTTATAACGGATGTTATGACATTCACTACTGGACAAAATATTGAGCTAAGCAGTAAACACTTAAAGAAAGCAGTAAATAACACAGGGAATTGTTGACCCAGTTCGGTGCAAATCACACCTACTCTAGGGGCTACCAAGCCAGGGAGGAAATCCACTATAAGCAGTGTTAATTCAGAGTCAAACTACCAGTTTGCACTCTTCACTTAAAAGCTACCCAATGCAACTTCAGTCTAACACTAGACCTGAGTTCCTACTTACTCCCCCTCAATCACAGCAGTGATATCAACTAATTAAGATACAGATTAAAAAATAAGTCACACTTCAAACAAATCTTGATCTTGCTTCACAGCTTCAATCAAGAGACACAACACTCATGCTTAAAAGCTTAGAGTGACACAATCAAAGTACAACTCAAAACACACTAGTCCAATGCAATCATCTAGGTGATAATTGCTTGGCTCAAATGTAATCCTAAGACACAAAAACATACGTGAAGAAAAAATTACACACATAGAATTCTTCACTCACAATCTCTGCTCTTCAATAAGAGATGCCACTCTTATTTATATGCAGCGCATGGGCCTTGTACCTAAGTTGCACAAATTAGGTTTACCTAAGTTAAACCCTTTTCCATAATTCAGGGTTGTTTCAATTAGGTCATAGGTATTTCATGTTATGCTCAGCACTGCCTAGCATTTTTCCTGAGATAACTTCGAAGCCTAAAATGTTTCCTGAAATCTAGCCTGAGTTGACTCATGCATTATACCAGAAAAACAAGCACGCGCCCTTGTTGGTCACTACCTGATGTCATAACTTCCAGCGTGACATCCAATATACTTTGTTCTAGCTAACCAAACTTACCCTACAGTACACTACACATGAATGTCATGACATCAGCCAAGACATCTACATACAGTAATGTTTTACCATAAAATGCAGCCAACTAAGAACATCTACAAACTTCCCCTTTGGCAAATTTTTGGCTAAAATAATCTGTCACCATATCAGAGAACACATGCAGCAGAAAAGTTCACAAAACACATCTAATCATGTAGGATAGATACTAGCTAATACAACCACTCAACACACATGTTGTAATACCATATCAGAGTCAACTACACTACCAATCACACATACTAACAGTATCGGCTTCATGTCAATAACCAGCTAATCAGGATCAACCTTTTCACTCATACAGTCTGTTCTGGATTATAGATGTATAGACATCTAGGATGACATCCTGAAAACCACCTGCTCCACAGCACAAAAATACCACCTGCTGGTTCGGACTACAGATGTCACAATATCTGGTACAACATCCTGTGATTCTCCCCCTCAAGGGATGCATAACAAATCATGGTACACCAGCCAACCACAACATACCAGCAACCTGCAGAAACACACACTACCACCAACAGCTAGGATACTATTAAGTTCCCACCAGGAACACACACACACACACTCACCAGCAACAACAAACATTAAACATCAAACACACAGGATCATCATCCTGCTCACACACATAAGAGATCAACTCTAGCACATCTGCACACATGCACATCAACTCATAGCAACAGAGTAACAATCTTCCACCTGTGTGTGACATACAACTAAACCTGTTGTTCAATTACTACTTCTCCCCCTTTTTAGCCATAAAGTTATGATCCTAACTAATGAATTAGCATTGATCAAACATAGTTAGAAACACAGATGTTAAGGGTATGGAACCCCAATAATACAACCCAAGCATAAGGAAAAGAAACAAACTAATCTGCCAAAGCAAGCAACAGCCCAACAACCACCTAGCTAAAAACAAATTAATCTTCCTCCTCAGAGGAACTGGAGCTATCCGCGTCAACATCTGTTGAGACATCTTCAGATTCTTCCCCTGACATAGCCTCACTCCTTTTTCCATGAACACCATCAGAACTGGGGGATGGATCAATACGAGCAAGAGGTGTGGAGATACCATGCACAATACGACCTTTCTGGAGAATCTTAGTGACAAGTTCCCTTATGGATCTGTCAACATATGCAGATCCTTCCTTGTTCAACATTCTTGTAATGTTGTCATCAGAGGGGTCAGAATATTTACCTGTGGAGTGTTGTTTGGATTTTTCATCTTGAGGAAATGTAGCATCAGGAGCATCTGCGAAGGGTTTAGAATGTTCATTAGCATATCAATTGAAGGACATTTTGTTGTGGATAGGAGAAAGTTTGAGGAGATGATAGGTATTCTGAAGAGTGGGAGAGGATGAGAGAATTGTAAGTGTAGTGAGATAACAAGTTCGTGTAGAATAGAGAGCTTTAATGGTCAAGGGCGTGGACTGCATTAAAGTAGGGGGTTATAACAAGTTTTCTCCAATAAGACTTATTTTAAACTGCAAACTCCCTCTTTCCAGTAATTGCTATAAGTCCTCATACATGTAAATTCCCAACTTTCCTCTTAGATTCTCAAATTGAGCAGCATCTAGAGCTTTTGTAAAAATTTTAGTTAGTTGTAGGTCTGTGGCCACATGCTCCAGGGTAATCACTTTGTCTTCCACAAGATCTCTTATGAAGTGATGTCTGATATCAATAAGCTTGGTTCTGCTATGCTGAATTGGGTTCTTGAAAATATGAATGGCACTAAGATTGTCCCAGTTTAATGTCATGACATTATGAGTGACATTGTATTCAGTTACCATTAGCTTCATCCAGACCAATTTGGAACAGCTGCCGCCAGATGTGCTATCATCAGCCCTCCTATCCAAATCCGCATCACAATACCGACATATACTAGGGTCACATCCTTTGGAATCTTCTATGATGAGATCTTTGGTATGATCTTTCTGGATTCTAATAAAATATTCTTTGTTGAGAGCTTTTGACTCAGAATATAGATGTACACCTTGAGGATCTTCAGCATCAGTATGAGTTTCATCCTCTGAGACATTGATTTCTTCATGTTGTTCATCATTCATGGATTTCATTAAGTCCATATGCAATAGTTCCAGATGTCCAATCTTTGGATGTGACATCTTGGCTTGCTTGCCAACCTGACATTCACCATAGACTTTTCTTTCATCAGTTGTTTGCTTGGGAGTTCTTCTCACTATTTCCTTGGATATAATCTTTTTCATCCCTTGAAGATGTCCAAGTTTTTTAAGCCACAATTTGACCTCCTTTTCTTCTTTGGCTATTGAACAACCAGTGAAGTCATTTGAGACATTGGGCTCCCATAAGTAGCAATTCTCTATAGATCTAGATCCCCTCATGACTTCCTCATTTTCTCCATTTGTGACAACACACTCTTCCTTAGTGATTCTAACATTGAATCCTTGATCACAGAGCTGAATGATACTAATAAGGTTTGCAGTCAGTCCTTTCACCAGCAGAACATTGTATAGGTCTGGAACTCTAGGACAGTCTAGTCTTCCAACACCTTTGATTTCCCCTGTAGCTCCATCACCAAATGTCACATAACTAGTGGAATGAGGTTTGATGTCCACCAATAGGTTCTTTATTCCAGTCATATGTTTAGAATAGCCACTGTTGAAATACCAGTCTTCTTTGGTTGATACCCTTAGAGAGGTATGAGCAATTAAGGCCACATCCTTAGCAACCCATTGTTGTTTCTTGATAGGAGCATCCTGTTTGGGTTTGAATTGATGAGTGTGGCTGGGAAATCCATGCAGCCTGAAGCAAAAAGGCTTTATGTGTCCAAATCTTCCACAGTAGTGACACCTCCACCTTTGGAACTTTCTTTTTGTCTGGTTTTTCCTTCTGTTCCCCTGATGTTGAGACATTGGTCGTGACATCCGGTTTGGCCCATGATTTTCAGGTTTTGGCCTCTTGAACCCCAAGATGGGTCCCTGTTCACCAACAAAACCTATTCCAGACACGTCTCTTGCTTTCTGACCACTTTGTAGAATTTCTTCTAGAGTGTCAGTCCCATTGTTTAACATCCTGATAGACTTTGAAATCTGATCAAGTTTGGAATTTAACAAGCTGACCTCACTGTTGAGTGAGTCTATGGTAGCAAGATTCTCTTTCTTCTCAGCCTCCAACTCCCTTATGAGTTTCTTTTGCTTCTCCCCTTGTTGGTACACTTCAGCACTTCTGATACACAGCTTTTTATATGAAGCTGCAAGCTCATCAAAAGTCAGCTCATCTTCACTAGAATCATCATCAGAAACACATACACTAGTTAGTGTAGTGACATGTTTTGCAGATTCTTCTTCTGATCCACTCTCAGAATCTCCATCAGACCAGGTGACATTTAGACCTTTTTTTTGCTTCTTGAGGTAAGTGGGACATTCAGCTTTAATGTGACCATAGCCTTCACATTCATGGCACTGAATTCCTTTGCCTTGGTTGGACTTTTCTTCATATTTACCTCTTCTACTGATGTCAAAGGGAATGTTCTTGACATTGGGTCTGGTCTTCTGATCTATTCTTTTGATGAGTTTGTTGAATTGTCTTCCAAACATAGTTATAGCTTTTGATAGATTTTCCTCACTTCCACCATTGCCTTCATCTGAGTCCTCTTCAATATTTGATACAAAAGTTATGCTTTTGTTCTTCTTCTCAGTATTTTCACACATTCCCATCTTAAAGGTTTGGAGGGAACCAATGAGTTCATCAACCTTCATGTTGCTGATATCTTGACCCTCTTCTATAGCAGTAACCTTCATGGTAAATCTCTTTGGCAATGATTTGAGAATATTCCTTACAAGTTTTTCTTCAGTCATTTTTTCTCCTAAAGCTCCTGAAGTATTTGCAATCTCAAGAATATTCATGTAGAATTCATGAATAGTGTCATCCTCTTTCATTCTCAGATTCTCAAACTTAGTAGTCAGCATCTGTAATCTAGACATCTTGACCTTAGAGGTACCTTCATGAGTTGTTTTGAGAGTATCCCAAACCTCTTTGGCCAGTTCACAGTGATGCACAAGTTTGAAGATATTCTTATTTATCCCATTGAATAGGGCATTCAGGGCCTTATAATTCCCAAGAGCCAAAGCTTCTTGCTCTTTGCTCCACTCTTCTTCAGGTATTAGCACAGTTGATCCATCTTTCTCTGACTTCACTGGATGTTCCTATCTTGAGTTAGCTACTCTCCAGACCTTGCTATCCAGAGATTTCAAGAAAGCTATCATACGAGGTTTCCAGTAGTCATAGTTAAATCCATCCAGAATTGGTGGTCTATTTGTAAATCCTATATCCTTGTCTATAGTACTAAAATTTATCTTCCCTAGATCTCACCCAGAAAATAACAGGCAGGGTGCCTGCTCTGATGCCAATTGAAATTCTAGTAACAGACAGTCGATGTTATAACGGATGTTATGACATCCGCTATTGGACAGAATATTGAGCTAAGCAGTAAACACTTAAAGAAAGTAGTAAATAACACAGGGAATTATTGACCCAGTTCGGTGCAAATCACACCTACTCTGGGGGCTACCAAGCCAGGGAGGAAATCCACTATAAGCAGTGTTAATTCAGAGTCAAACTACCAGTTTGCACTCTTCACTTAAGACCTACCCAATGCAACTTCAGTCTAACACTAGACTTTAGTTCCTACTCACTCCCCCTCAATCACAGCAGTGATATCAACCAATTAAGATACAGATTAAAAAAGAAGTCACACTTCAAACAAATCTGATCTTGCTTTACAGCTTCAATCAAGAGACACAACACTCGTGCTTAAAAGCTTAGGGTGACACAATCAAAGTATAACTCAAAACACACTAGTCCAATGCAATCATCCAAGTGATAATTTCTTGGCTCACAAGTAATCCTAAGACACAAAAACACACGTGAAGAACAAATTACACACACAGAATTCTTCACTCACAATCTCTGCTCTTCAATAAGAGATGTCACTCTTATTTATATGCAACACTTGGGTTAAACCCTTTTTCCATCATTCACGGTTGTTTCAATTAGGTCATAGGCATTTCATGTTATGCTCAGCACTGCCTAGCATTTCGCCTGAGATAACTACGAACCCTAAAATGTTTCCTGAAATATAGCCTGAGCAGACTCATGCATTATACCAGGGAAAAAAACACGCGCCCTTGTTGGTCGCTACCTGATGTCATAATATCCAGCATGACATCCAATACACTATGTTCTAACTAACCAAACTTACCTTGCAGTACACTACAGAGGAATGTCATGACACCAGTTAAGACATCTACACACAATAATGTTTTACCATAAGATGCAGCCAACTAAGAACATCTACAGTTCTAAGAAAAAGGGTTTCAAATTTTGGTTCACAAATTGTCACAATTTTTAGTAGAAAATATGATAAATTCTAAAGTGTTTGATTAACAAGATATATCAAAAGTAGTTTCCATCTACCCTAACTTATATGTATTCTTTCAACCATGCATGTGAAGATGGATCTGATTAATATCAACGCGTATTCTATCAACACGTCTATCTCTAGAGCGACGTCGTGAGAAATATCGTATTCATTACTACACGGTCTCTCCATATAACAACCAATATAGTAAGCTTTAAATTTAATACAGAGAGGATGTCAACCATAGACCGATCTCTCCAATATATAAATTGATAGATGAATATTTTAGGTCAAGTTCCATAAAATCTATACCTAGAGTCTTACAAAACAATAATGGATCATTAAGAACAAAAATATTCATCATATATTAATCATCACCTGTTCACATACAAGGCCAATCAAAAGAAATACATAAAGCTAAGGTAGACTATCTCTACCTTTCATATAAAAGAAATTAGCTACCCATAACCATGGTAGTTTTCTTTATAAGTAAAGAGAGAAGATGAATGAGCATCCACGTCGAAGAATCAAACTTGGATGTGAATCTCGCTTCTATTTTCAAAATCTCCCTTTTTGGTGAAGAAATGCTGAAAATATAAGTCTCTATGTGAAAAATGGCTTATGATCCCCCAAAAAGTGTGAAAAGTACTTATATAGTACAACTAGAATCTACCAACTTTACCCTGTTAACTCCACATTATGGAACTTGAAGTGCCACTAAATATTTAAACTTCCTCTGAGGAAATATCTAAGTTTTCCTAGCGAACTATTCTTCGCCCTGCGAGCTACGTCACTACAAGTTCGCACAACGAACTTAGCATCCTTTAGTTATTGCCTCAAAACTGGGGTGATTTGCTGGTCCTTCGCTGCAACCTCTCCTAGCGAACATTGGCTTCAAGTTTTCCCAGTGAAATTATATCTCCTTTCTTTCTGCATCTAAATTAAGAGGGTTTGTTGGGGCATCACTGACACTTCGCGCAGCGAACATTCGCTGGTGATCTTCGCTAGCTGTTCGCATAACGAACATGCTAAAACTTCACGTTTTCTTTTGCATCCTTGTCAAATTACTTGTGTCTTACTTCTTTGATAGATTATGCCTAAATCCTACACAAAAACACACAAATGAAAGCAACAAAAGGTATTTGCACATAATTGAAGAATATCATGAAAACATGGAATAAATCCAATCAAAACATAACAAATGGGATGAAAAATGTTAAATATAATGGATCAGATTAAATCATGTTAGGCATTCAACAATTTCCAAAGCATTCAACTTGTCTTAGTCTAAACTGAAAATCGGCAATGGACTATCTAACCAGTAAATCGTGAAACAATAGTTCTCGTCCAGTACATACATAACTTGGGGACATCTTTTCCCACTCTTCACTCGAAGGAACTTGTCCATAAAATCCTTATAATTGGTGGTGTAAGCATGAAGAAAGATCTTCCCTGAAATACCACTGAGGGATACCCAACCTCCTTTATCCACCCCCTTCAACTCAAAAAATGAGAAAAGTAGCCCTAAGGTAGGCGTTATGTCCACTGTGTTACAAATAATTACAAAGGCCTTGATAAAACCTCAACTATTTGGTCACAATTGAGAAGGTAACATGTTTAGGGTTTTGAGGAGATTAGACTCAAAATCAGTAAACGGAATACGAATCTTGAAATCCTAGATTACCCTGGAATAAAAATAGAAATATTCGTCGGGCACTCCCTTGAGTCGAGTAATACAGATCCTTTCGCCAATCACACAAGGCTCTAAAATAACATCATCCTCATTCCTAGTGGAAGAAATTGAGCTATTGTACTGAAGCTTCGATATGTAGTTATCGTCAATAGCATTATGGTCGTAGCTTAAGACTTTGTCATCTATTAGAGTTCCTATTGACTCCATCAGAGTGACCAAGAAACCTGAGGATGAAGACTCTGAGTCAGTTTTACCAATAGTTGAATGTATTTCACCATAAACTTCTCTATTAATCCGATCAAATTCCATTCGACTCAAATACTCAAGAGGTGGGAAGTGTTACATAAGTTGCTGCAAAGTCAATTGAACATCTTCCAAAACCATGCCTTATCTTGTTGGCTCTTCTTTCATTTGAAGGCTCGGCTTTGTATTGGGTAGGATGAGTAGGTGAAGGGACAATGTCCTCCTCCATAGTAGTACCAGTACCATGGTTAGACAAATTGGGGTCGCCCTCGTCCTTGGATGAATTAGTCAAAGTGGTGGCACCCATCTTATACAACCAATTATTCACATCATCAACCCTTACTTTCCTAGGCTTAGGAAAATCAAGAATAGCCTTGTTACAGATCATCACCGTGTAAGTGCTACCATCAATAAAAATCATGCCTTAATGCATAAGGGCATCCATGTCAACCTTAAACCTACCCTTAAAAAATGATGTATGATAGAGGTAATGGACATACGAACACTTAAAAAAAACTTGTTTGACTTAAATACATCTCATTATACCTATTTCATTTGATGCAATGTTTTGGAAAAGTTTCATGATCATTGACAATAATTTAGAATCACAATGGTTCATATTTTTCAAAATAGAATGTTGTTTCAAAAAAATTGTGCAAATTACGGTCGTTTCGAACTACCACAATTTACAAATCAATGTGTTGTTTAAGAAAATAGTAAAATTGCAACGCTTTATAATTGCCACAATTTAAAAACCACTGTGCTGTTTCAAAAAAAATAGTAAGATTGTAGGGGTTTCAAAATTCCATATTTTACAAAAGTAGCTTTTCAAACAAATAACACATCAATTAATCGATTTTAAGAGTCAATCGATTTGCTCCCTTAAAACTTTGAAATTTTGCCTTTTGAAAGTTGTGCTTTGAATGTCAATCATGCATGAAAGTTCAAGAAAGATATAATGGTTTAGACTCACTAGCCTGAGATATTTTGCACTATTGCTTCCCTCAATCAGCATTCAAATCCTTGGGAATGGGTAGAGTCAAACCTGTACTTTGCTGCGTAGCCTACATTCCAAATTAAACACTCTCTCATCTCATCAAGAGAGATTTCTGTCATATCCACTATGAAGAAGGAGGAAGGGACTCTATTAGTACATACAAAGATAATAAGTAAGGGGTCAGATTAAAAGACATCCTTCCATAAAGCTTATCCAAATATTCCTCTACCCCATTACCATCTTCACGGTCTCAGGTTATTAGAATATAGGAGTCTAGAGTCTAGGAAGCATCTGGCTAGTGATGGATACTCGCTTCAAGCTGAGGGGCTCACATCCTATTTAAAAAGGACACATTCAGTTGAGGGACTCGCCCCAAGTTGAGGGATTCATCTTCCCTTTGAATGGGTCACGCCTCAAGACAAGGGACATGCCTCCTATTAAAAGTATCACCCCATACCATGGGACAAAACCTGAAATACGCCTTAAAACACTTCACCTTTTTACAAGCTCTCGTGCTTGAGGGGATGTGTAGTGTTATATTTGTGAGAATCCCTAAATAGGGGTGACGCCAGAGCCTTCACTTAGAGAGTCATCGCCTTGGCGCTGCCTTAACGGAGTATGAGGTATCAGCTTTAAGGCATATGATGTATATCATATTGTTATCTCATCCAATGACCATACAAGAACGAGTCAAGCTACGACTCCCTCGATAAAAGGTGTTCAATGGTCTTCTTAAATCAAGGGGGAACGATTACCACTTCTTAAGGTTTCCTAAACCTTAGACCCAAGAACCTCTATAAATATTTGACCCTTTGGGGGTAGGAGATAGATCATAACTTAACCAACATTAATAATATCACAAAACCTCTCATCTCATATGAGTTGATCACTCATACCAACATAAACTCCATAACACCACCATACAAGGCTTCTCACTGACGCATGTAACTCATAATTGTTATACATTGGCAATGGCCCTAATGGCTATTGGGATTTCACTTTTAAGCTTTTTTTTTTTGCTTTTCTGCTATCTATATGTTACACATTGAAAAATCATGGTCTAATTGGAAATTATCGCCCATCATGATAGTTTAGAGGCTATATACTGGACATCTCGTCGTAGTGAGGCTTCAGCCTCTATCTTCTTATCTTTGGCCTCGACCTGAGCTTCCAACTGGGCTATCTGTTGCTTCAGCTTTTCTTCCTTCTCTTTGTGGCTAGTCAAAGTGTTGTTCCACAATTTCTCAAATTTGGACAACTTCATATATACCCTATCCAGATCCTGCTTCTTGGTGGTCAATACCCCGTGCACTGCCTTCAAGTCCAACCCAAGACGCTCTCTGGAATCAGTCTCCTTGGTCAAGTTAGTGCCTAAGTGGTTGATCATCTATGTCTGCTTCTTGAAGGTGTAGACAACTTCGCTCTTTTCTCTTCGGAGTTGAGCTATCTCGTTTTCCAATTCTTCGTTGGCTTTGACTAGCTCTTTGTTCTTAGCCTGAAGCTGCTCATACTTCTGGATCTCAATCATGGTAGGCGCTGGAGGGCAGTCCTCCTTGACAGGAGTAAAAGGCATCAGCACTTTCTCTGCTCTGCTATGAATCCACTCCACATAAGGAGGATAAGCCTGATTATTGCTTTTCCCCAATGAGGTCTTTCCTCTGTGGTGCACGTTGTTCCAAGCATGTTCAAATCTAACCAGATTATCTCCTTCTAATGCACTAGTGAGGTACAGAGATTCTTGTACCTCTTCGTCTTTAGGAGGGCCCCTTAAGGCATACCCGAACTGTCTAATAGCGATAGCTGGATTGTAGTTGATACAGCCCTTCCTACCCACAAGAGGGACATTAGGAAAGTTCCCACAGTTGTAAATAATCTCACTCCCCAGGAGATCTCTATCAAACCAATCAATGTCTTAACAAGCTCATTAGTTGCCCAGACCACTCCTTCGTCTCTGCAGTCTTTATAAAAGGACCATCCTTCGGTAAGTGAGTGACAAACCACCTGTAGAACAGTGAAGCACAATAGGAGACACCCTTGCCTCTTCTATTCTCGTTCTTGTAGTGCACGGAATGATACACGTCTCCGAGCAAGGTTGGGATTGGATTCCTTGAGACGAAGATACAAATAGCATCCACATCCACAAAATCCGGAATATTGGGGAATAACATGATACCATATATGCACAGGGCCAAAATATCTTTGAATGCCACCCAGCATTCCTTCTTGGCAAAGTGTCGGGCCTTCTCTGCTAGAAAAGGTAATGGGAATCCCCAGGCTCCATTTCTCTTGACGGTCTTTCCTTCCAATTCAGAAACCTCAATATGCAGAGCTGTAGCAATCTTAGCCCGATCGAGCTCCTGATCAATAGGCCAAAAGGGTACTTGAGCAAGAATGGGTATCTCCAATATGAAAAAAAACTCTTCTAAAGTAGGGGCCAGTACATAGCTTGGAAATGTGAAGCAACGCAAAGGCGGATCATAAAACTGAAGCAGAGTCTGGAGTCCGTTCAATTCATACATAGATGGCTTGCACACAACACTGAGCATCTTCCCATAGGTTCCTCTGAAGTCTCCCATCGCTTCCTTACCAGGCAAAGAATTCAAACTCCTCAGAGTAGTAATGTCTGGAGTAGGGAATTTGTAGGCCAAAGTTCTTCTCACATTGGGCTCCATGATGGACACAGAAAGGACAAGATTGCTAGAATCGAGAGAGAACTGCACACCTGCAACACAGATACGGGTTAAATGCCATGCAGTATGAAAATGTAAATGCAAATGCAAAATGCAGCAGGAGATCAAGAGTGATGTGTGGTGCGATGTTGTGCTGTAAAGTGGCAGGCCATAACTTTGCTTCAGCAAGAATATACCACAATAAAGGCCTACTGAAACCCACAATAATGATTCACTGTCAAGAAAACCAAGTTGTCTGAAGGTTACAGTTTCCTGCAATAACCCAACCCTGCTCACCGGTATGGCCCTAATCATGGAAAAGGTTCGGCATCCTATGTGTTCATCAGCGTCACAGACTTTCAAGAAACGATGATACGATACCCAGGAGGTGTGGCATCATCATCTCTTGAAGTGGCCTCACTCAACTGAATCACAAGTGATCGGTTCCCAGAGTCGACAATCCTAAGATCTGAAATCCTTTCAACGGCCCCCTCGGCTGGAAATGGAAATCATCTCAAAGAACCTCGTCTGAGTGCAGATTGTGTGGGAACTAGTGCATGCCTAACATGGAGGTTCACCACCAATCTGCTTCTAAAACTATGTACATACTCAAGCCTGGGTCTGGCTTATCACTCATCAGAACCCCTCCCGCAACAGCACAAATAATCATATCATAATAAAAATAAAATGCGGGAAGTAAAATGTGATAAATAAATACAACCCAACAGGTAAACACGCAAGCTCTAGGATTGACTCGCACAGGGGACATTGGATCCCGAGCAAAGTCGCCAGCTGTCGCTACCGCGAAAATAAGGTGCCGGCGAAACAGAAGAGTCGCCAACTTTCGTTATTTATCCCACAGAAAGAGAAAGGAAACGATCGGAAAAACCTGACGAAAAGGTATAAGACAAGGTCGTCGCAACCAAGTCTGGATTCGGGAGTCGGTTACGCAAGGGGAAGGTATTAGCACCCCTCACGTCCATCGTACTCGATGGGATCCACGCTTGTTGTGTTTATTTGACGGGTTGATTATATCTATCTACGCTAAAAGTCTGGTCTGACAAGAAAAGAAAATGACTCGGCAGAACACAACAGTTTTATGCCTACGTATTCCCGTCTAGAATGAGAAATCAAAGTCTACGTAATTTGCCTAACTATGGGTTACGGGGAAGGTTGCTCGCCGAGATATCTCATCTCGTGCCTACGTACTTTCACACAGCGTGAAAGATCAGAGCAAACGTAGTTCGGGATAATAAGGATTACGGGGATTCAGATTCATCTGTTTTTCGAGTAGGGTTAATAGGCAGTTCCAGCAGTTTGGTGTACGCAGCTCGACCTTTGGAGACTTAGGCGTTAACGTTTGTGGTAGAACTGGGAGTTAACGACACTCTTTTCTTCAGAACAACTTCCTTTGAATTATGGGCCCACGGGGTAAAAAGGTTTGAAGTTTGTTTTCTGTTTTTTACGGAAGAAGTGTTTTTTATGGTTGTTTGTAGTTTGTATAGAACTAGAGACTATGACTTAGGAGCGAATGCGTTGTATAGCGCCCAAAGGACATATACTAAACATCCTAGATGATTGAGAGGAGACCGCTCAATTATCATTTCCCAAGTAGCTTAAGGCTCGTAACGCGCTTATACTAACTTACATTTATTACACTTTTTACTGTTGTTTTGAGATGAGAAGAGAACGAACTCTACAGGGAGACTATCAAGTCCTAATGTTGTCATGCCAAGGATTCATCCTATGGTTGAGGTTTGAAACAGGGAACTCCTAGAAGTTATCATGCATAGGTTTCAACCTAAAGTTCTAATCATCACTTCCTTATCAAAGGAAATGAGATTCCTAGGGGATCATGTCAATGGTATACGGAAACAGATAAAGCATCAGCTTAAACAGATAAACCGTAAACAGTAAAGATGCACATGCAATGCAGCAATACAAGCAGAGGGAGACTCACTCAACCTCTTAACAATCAAGCAAGGAAAAACAGACAAAACAGACAAGTAGAGGGAGCTCACTCAACCTCTATTATGCAAATACGTCAATTAGAAAAATAAAAAACAACACACAAGCAAAGGGGAGGATCACCTTAACCCTTAAGGTAAACAAGCAGAGGGAGACTCACTCAACCTCTTAATGCAGTCATGCACCTACACTTAAACTATCCTAAACATGCACTATCCTAATGCAACACACCACTCAATCATGAATGAGGAAAATGACTTATGACAAATAAGGAATCATTCCACAAGTAATCATACAAGGCTTCTATCCCGAGGAAAGAAATTGGGTGTTGGGAGGCAAGAGTAAGGTCCACAGGAACTTATCCCAGACACTCAACCAACTAACAAAGATTTGGGGAATCCTAAAGGTTTGGCTCCTTCAAGAGATGTGCAACATTCCCCCCACAGGAGGGACTATGCTACCCCAAGAAGGTTCCTAAAAAGGAATGAATGAGAGAACATTAGGAGAATGGAGATGAGAAGCAAGGTAAGTTCCACAGGAACTTACCACAGACACTCAACCAACTCCACTCCCTTGGAGAGAGAGGGAGCTTTCATGGACTCAACCCCTTTATGATAGTGCAATGTATTCCTCCACAGGAGGAAACATGCTCACAAGGAGGATTCCAATCAAGCAAGGAAAATTGAAGAGGAAACTACCCCTATAGGAAGAATCATCCACCTATTTAAGCTTCTAAAGAACCACAAGTGTTGCCTTCTAAGGATCACCTATACTAAGGATTAAAGGGTTCTAAAAGAGGTAACTATCTAATTACCAATCTATCAAGAGAGGAAATGGGACCTAGAATCATCTAATGGTCATTTACAAGCCTAATCTATACATTTAACCTAGTTAGAATCACCTAAACTAAGGTTAACTTGTAAAATGGGAACTTAATAGAAAATCATTTCTAAAAATTCCAAGGAAAATACTACACTATCCTACATGTGTCAACATGCTATGGTCCAAAAATCAGGGGCTAAACCTAAATCAAAAGGCTCAAACTTAATCCAAAACCTCAAGGGTACACTAAAGGGATCCAACAAAGAACACTCCTAAACAACTACCCTAAAATCCTATTTAGAATCATCTAAAAATCATAGCAAAAATCACATAACATCATCAACATGTCTACAACCAGCATATAAAATTTCAAGTCTTAATTCTATACCATGAAGGAGAAATAAAATCAACAAGCTCGGCATACAATCATCCCATTATTAAAAACATACTAAAGAAGAAAATATGAAATTAATTGCAAAAGAAATGGAAGATTAAAATAAAAAACATGGAAATATTCTAGACATTCCAAACTGTATCCACATATTTTTTCAGGAATTATTAACAACATTTATTATTTTTTCATGAATTAAAACTAACAAGCATTAAAACAAAAAATAAAGAAAAAGAAGTAAAAGAAATAAATGGAGGCAGGTGTAACCAGCAGTAAATCCATGAGTTATTTCGCTTGGGCCCAACGAGGTGGGGTGCGAACAACGCTGGGGGAATGGGCCCAACTGAATATCAATTCAGTTTTTTTTCTTCTAATTGAAACCGCGCCAGGGGGTTGTAACAAGTAGCGTTTTCACGTGTTAAATGGTTGGGCCTAACTAATGAAGGGTGGGGATATCAATCAGGATTCAAAGCCCAGAGTGTCAATCTATGAAACTCTGCGTTTCATTAAAGTGGAAAGAAGGTCACATGTGGACGCGCCTACGCCATGAGATGCGCTTACCAATTCAACTCTTCAACGCCATCGGACGGTCACGATAAGATCTGCGTTTTTAAACATCAAAACGGAGGGAAAAAAGACACGGTGGTTCTGAAATTTCCCACGGTGGCCGGCCTAGCGCCGGTCATCCCCTACCTTGCGACGGGAACTATACCAAAACCCCAACCTCAACGAAACTTGCAATTATTTACATCATTTTACTCGCCTCTCTCCCTAGATCACTAATCCACACTTCATTTTTGCTTTTAGCCATTAACAAGTGAGATAACCGGACGACAACTTGGATCACCATAACACAAACTCTCACGATTCATCATAAAACCTATACAGAATCCATCTATGCTCCAATACTAACTTAACCGCATGTATCTAAGGTGCTAAATGAAAATAATCTAAGAGTAATTTCGCGAGGAAGAACCTGATGCAAAGCTTCAGATATGGTGACTTCTAGGGCTCCACTTGCTTCCAAAAGGTGCAGATTCCTTCAATGGATGAGGATGAACAATTCTTGAAGTCCAATTTCTTCTAAAACCTTCTCAATCTCAAAATTCGAAAATCAAACTCCAAGCTTCTTCACACACTTGCTCTAACTGATTCTCAACAGAAATTGGCACTAGAAGCTTCTGGAAATGATCTAAAATCAATTTATAATCTGTTCGACACCTTTGGAGGCCCAATCAAGGCCCAATTTGGGATTTTCAAGTTTCAAGTTTCTTCCAAAATTTCAATTATGGTATCCACGATTTTGCCCTGCTCTGGCTCTCAATTCACTTGCTTGATAGTCATGGAGTGTAATTGGATTGGTTTTTCTCCTTTGATTTCAACCAAAGGGGTGTGTTTGATATGTTACTTCATCATGAAGCAATCCACCAAAATGTCATGAAATGAGTATCAACTCAAAATTATAATAATGCAAAAGTGTCTAGAATATCAATTCCAATCAAAATAAGCACAAATTTGGCTTGAAATCATTCAATTATCAATTGTTTTGAATTTTCCCCTTTTAATTCATTAAAATGGTCTTTTTGTGAAATTTCTTCAACCAATGCTTGCTCTAATCCATATCAATGGACTCTATATATTTGGCTAAGATAAAAACATCATTTTGAGCAACTTTCATTTTGAACAAAACTCCATTTGAAGCTTGAAAGACAATGAAATTGACCTATAATTCAAAATGACCTGTATTGTCCAAATACCCTTGACTTGTCAAAGCCATAACTTGAGTTCTATAAATCCTCTCATGGACTTCTAGTACTCTTTAGAAATCTAAGAGGATAAGGAACAACATTCATGTTGACCAAAAGTTCATAGGAATCATCCTTCTAGGGCAAAAATGTCATGCAAGTTGGGTAACTTTCAAGCTCCAAATTCACATGTCTCATATGACTTGTAACTTGTCTGGCTCATAACTTGAGTTCTATAAACCCTATCAACGACTTCTAGTACTCAAATTAAAGCTAAGACCATGACCTACAACAATCATGTTATGGTAAAGATTAGATGAACATCTTATCTTGAGTTAAATAGTCTTGAAGTCAGGGGTCAAGCAAGGGGATTTTACACTGTCAAGCCTTAGAAACCCTAGCCTGAAACTTCTCAAACTCTTCAATCATGATGAGTTAACCTTGGAATCATCCTTAAAATATCTCAATGTATCCATCCATGGTCACATGGCTCTTGAATTAGGTCCCAACCTTCTTCAAACCCTCAGTTGACTTAGGGTTGACCCAGTCAAACCCTAGTTGCACCAATCATGGCTGAGGCTTCTTAATCTCCACATAATGACCTGTCTAGGCTTCAAAATGAACTTCAACATTTCTCATGAGCTCTCTCAAGACCTCAAGCCCAACTCTATGGCTTCAGAATCATCTGATGGCCCCCCACAACTCTCAAGTTAGGAGATCCACATACTTGGTTTCAACCACTCTCTCTGAGGATCTTAGACTTCTCTGACAAGGATATCAACCCTTGAACTCTAGAATAACCTTCTTTAGCTAGCTCCATAGTCTTGTGTAGCTCTTGATTGGCACTCATACCTCTTGATCCCCTACACACATGTCAATGAAATGCAAATGATAATGCTAATGTGAATGAAATGAAACATAAGCTAGGTAAAGAAATGTTGGGCAAATTTTGGGGTGCAACAGCTGCCCCTATTCAAACGGCTTGGACCTGACTGGGTGAGAAGCGAACGACTCTCAAACAATCAAGGTAGAAGACGGTTGAATACCAACAAACTTGGAAATTTTCCAACCGCACAAGTACACGGTACTCTGATGGGGACAAATCTTCGGAAACTGAAATAACAGTTGCACGGCAACTAGCTGGAGAAATGTTGATCTGAACCTCCGTCAGGATGATTTTCTGATTTATCTAATATCATCGCATCCTCAAATTATCAAGGGATCACCGGTTACACGGTAACGGGTGAAGGATTAATCTTAAATCTCCGTCAGGATGATCATCTATGTCCTCAAATCGTCAAGGGATCACCGGTTACACGGTAACTGGCGATCTGCCAACCACACAGGTAAACGATACTCTGATTGGTAGGAACATCTTCAAAACTGAACAACAGTTGCACGACAACTATGCTGGGGGATTGGTCACACGGTAACCTGAAGTTTGCCAACTGCACAAGTAAACGATACTTTAATTGGTAGGACACTCTTTGAAGTCTGAAATGGCAGTTGCACGGCAACGGGCCCGAATCTCCATCAGGATGCTCACAAAATTTCATTGCAGCTTCTTCCTTAAACCATCAAGGGATTAGTGGTCACTCGGTAACTGGTGATATATAGCTGATTTTGCCGTCAGGCATTCTACGGCACGACATCAGAAGAATTCCTCGGGACTCATCAGGTCATCAGGAACTTTTGACAATCTCTGTACTCATGCAGTCGGGCATTCAAAAAAATTCTCGAGCGTCAGCCGGACTTCAATCATCAAGTCTTCAAGGGAAATTTCAACTTCTCTGGTTTAAAACCTGGTGGGGATGACATATCTCCACTGGGTATTCTAGAGAACTATCAAGTACCTCTGCTTCGGGGGTTCAGAAATCATTCTGGGTGAATCAACTCTGCTGAGGATTTCAAGAATCATCTTGGACAAATAACTTCGCTAAGGAACTTCAAGACTCATCCTGAACCAATAACTCTGCTGGAGATTTCAGGAATCATCCTGAGCAAACACTCTGTCGGGGACTCTAAGCATCAACTTGAGCAACCAACTTTGGCGACTTCACTGAGGATTTTAAGAATCATCTTAAGCAATCAACTTCGCTGGGGATTTCAAGAATCATCTTGAGCAAACCATTCTGCGAAGGCACACCTGCAAGACAAGAAATGGTAACGACCTAGCTCATGTTTCATATGCATATATTTGACAATGGCGCAATGCTCCACACGGTGGAAATGCTACGCGTTTTGGGTAGATGCTATGCAATCATGCAAAATGCTACGGCCCCATCAGCAAAATAAATGCTGAAGGGAATATCCTCCTGTCAAGGAGAAAGGACTACTCTGGTGGAGAGGAGGAATCATCCTTCCGAGGAGAAGAAGTCACCAATCTCAATTGGACTCAATCTGGGGATACGAACTCCAGAAGACTGCTGCAGGGGAATGAAGTTCTATGAGAACCTGGACCCGCTCAACTAGGCGTACGAACCATAAACTGCTGAGGGAAACGATGTCAATCATAGAAATAAACTGCATGGCCTTCGCGACTAAAACTTCCTGGAGATACGGACTCCGATGGGGAAATCCAGCATCAGCTATTCAACATTCTCTGTTGGGGAGCACCAATCATGGCTTCAACAGCTTCCAAGGACTCGGCTCTCTTGGAGAACTGCACACTCGGTTGGGGAAGGTAACCAGACGCTGGAATCACTCCTACCTGTCGGGGAGAATACACTCTGTGGGGAATTCCAATTCCGCTGGAGACTTCAGTCTGGACTATCGGAAGCCGAACACTCGCGAATAGTCTTCTACGAGAAAACTGCACATTGATCTAGTGCTGGGAATGAATATACGCTTCAGCGCATGACTCAGTTGGGGATGAACATAGGCTTCAGCACATGACTCAGTTGGGGATGAACATAGGCTTCAACACATGACTCAGCTGGGGAGATGATGATCCTTCCTCAGGATGCATCAGGTTGGGGAGAATCTTCTCTGCTTGAGGAGACATATCAATGATCGCGGTCCCATGTTCAGACTCCGTGGGGAGACGCTGCTGAACTTGCTGGGGAAGAAGGAATCATCCTGCTTAGAAAACACTCGACTTACTGCCTGGAATATGTCGTACCTGCAACAATACGAACAAACAGACAAGATACCCTTCACAAAGGGACCTATCAAGGTTATCATCCTGTGACAATGTTCAGGTAATTCAATGTTTCAACAATTATCGGCCTAGGCCCGCAAGTTTATGTACGCGCATTTTATCAAAAACATCGGGCGTTCTTTTTCGCAAACAAAACAGATAAAGGTTAAACAAACAAACAGGATTGTTGAATAGTATACGTTTTATTGATAATGAACCCCTGAATGGGCAAAAATGTTTTACAACAGATGCAAGCTCCTAAAATGAGGAAGCTGCGCCAACATAATAACATAAATATACATCAGTATATACACAAATGTCGGCAATATGGCGTAGACGAACACCATGATTTGATCCCTCTATGAACCAGTCGACTCCGATACTTCTCCGACGCTTCAGCTTCAGAAGAGATTGATTCAGATAAACGGTCCTCAGGTCTTCCAAACCGCTGAACAATGAAAGTCCATACGTGGAACGCAGTCATTTGCTTTTCAAATCCCTAACTTTTGCCTGAACCGCCCTTTCAGATTTTTGATTCACCAGGATACCCTTTTTTTGCCAAAGTCGCCCTTCCAGGTTTTCAAATTTACGGGTGTACATTTTTCATTTATATCCCTAATTTTTGCCCGAACCTTTTTCCTTTTTTATGGTTCGCCGGGATGCCCCATTTTTTCCTGGATATTCTTTTTTTCTTCCAGCGGGTCATTTTTTAAGCAAAGTATTTTTTAACTACATCTACATTCACAGGGGATGCAAAATCTTCGTCATCCATCGTGGATAACAACAAGGCTCCTCCCGAGAAGACCTTGCTGACGGCGTATGGACATTCGTAATTGGGAGTCCCCTTGCCCCTGTGATCGGAGTGTGGCGGAAGAATCTTCTTTAGGACGAGATCACCCGTTTGAAAGCTTCTAGGACGCACCTTCTTATCGTAAGCTTTCTTCATTCGGCTCTGGTACAAACGACCATATGCAATCTATGTTAATCTCTTCTCATCCATCAGGCTGAGTTGGTTCAGTCGGTTCGTAATCCATTCTGCCTCATCGAGTTTCACGTCAACCAAAACTCGCAAAAAAGGAATCTCAACTTCCAACGGTAGGACAGCTTCCATACCGCACACCAGTGAGAAAGGAGTTGCCCCAGTTGATTTGCGTACCGTCGTACGATAACCGTGCAATGCAAATGGCAACATCTCGTACCAATCCTTATAGGTCACAACCATCTTCTGTACTATCTTTTTAATGTTTTTATTGGTCGCTTCAACCGCACCATTCATCTTTGGCCTGTAAGGTGATGAGTTGTGATGTTCAATCTTGAAGCTCTGGCATAACTCCTTCATCATCTTTTTATTCAGATTCGAACCATTATCAGTAATGATCCGCTCGGGAATTCCGTATCGACAGATGATGTCCTTCTTTATGAACCTAGCCACCACTTGCTTGGTCACATTAGCATACGAGGCTGCCTCCACCCACTTGGTGAAGTAGTCGATGGTTACCAAAATGAAGCGATGACCGTTAGATGCAGTGGGCTCGATCTTGCCTATCATATCAATTCCCCACATGAAGAACGGCCACGGGGATGACATGACATTCAACGGGCACGGTGGCACATGAATTTTATCAGCATAAATATGGCATTTATGACATCTCTTCGTGAATTTAAAGCAATCTGACTCCATCGTCAGCCAGTAATATCCTGCTCTCAAGATCTTTCTCATCATAGCATGCCCGCCAGCGTGCGTACCAAACGTGCCTTCATGGACTTCTTCCATAAGCAAACTCGCTTCTTTCTCATCTACACATCTGAGTAGCACGAGATCATGGTTTCTCTTATACAGAACTCCATCAGGATTGAGATAGAAATTTCCAGACAGCCTCCTCAGAGTCTTCTTATCCTGGGTTGACGCTCCCGCAGGATACTCCTTAGTCATAAGGAAAGTCTGGATATCATGGAACCATGGCTTGCCATCGGAGGCTTCCTCAATTGCAAAAACGAACGCAGGTCTATCAAGGCGAGAAATGACAATTCTTGGTGCTTCATTCCAAAAATTGACTTTATACATTGAAGCCAACGTGGCTAAGGCATCAGCCATCTGATTTTCAGTTCTGGGCACATGATGGAGTTCCACTCGATCAAAGAACGGAAGTAGCCTTCTGGCGTAATTCATGTACAGTACCAAATTCGATTGACGAGTCTCCCACTCCCCTTTAATTTGGTTAACCACGAGTGTCGAGTCACCGTATACATCTAGGTTTTTTATTCTCAAATCAATAGCTTCTTCTAAACCCATGATGCATGCTTCGTATTCCGCCTCATTGTTGGTGACTGGAAACGTCAATCTAGCAGTAAACGGGATGTGGGATCCATGGGGGGTCGTAATGATTGCCCCAATGCCACTTCCATAGGAATTAACCGCCCTGTCAAATATCAATTTCCACTGGGACTTCCTATCTGGACCCTCGTCGGGCAACGGTTCATCACAATCTTTCACTTTGAGAAACATGATATCCTCATCAGGGAATTCAAATTTCATCGGCTGATAATCTTTGATCGGCTGTTCGGCAAGGTACTCAGACAATAGACTTCCTTTGATGGCCTTCTGGGAAACGTACTGAATGTCATACTCCGTCAACACCATTTGCCATCTGGAAATCCTGCCCGAAAGCGCCTGCTTCTCGGAGATGTACTTGATCGGATCCATCTTCGAAATTAGCATGGTCGTGTGGTTGAGCATATACTGTCGTAAACGTTTGGCAGCCCATGTGAGTGCGCAACACGTTTTTTCCAGCATTGAGTAACGGGATTCACAATCTGTGAACTTTTTACTCAAGTAATAAATGGCATGCTCCTTTCTGCCAGTCTCGTCATGCTGACCGAGAACACAACCCATACTATTCTCAAGAACCGTTAAGTACATGATTAGGGGTCTTCTGGCCACTGAGGGTATCAAGATTGGAGGTTCCTGCAGATACTGTTTTATCTTGTCAAATGCCTTCTGGCAATCCTCGTTCCAGATAATCGCCTGATCTTTTTTCAGTAGTTTGAACATCAGTTCACACGTGGCCGTGAGATGAGATATAAACCTTGCAATGTAGTTTATTCTACCCAGGAAACCACAAACTTCTTTTTCAGTCTTCGGCGCTGGCATGTCTTGTATCGCTTTTATCTTCGCAGGATCTACCTCAATGCCTTTTTCACTCACAATAAACCCAGTAGTTTTCCAGACCGTACTCCGAAAGTACACTTGTTGGGATTCAGCCTCAACCTAAACTTCCTAAGCCTCTCAAAAAGCTTCAGCAAATTGACCAGATGTCCCTCCTCCGTTTGGGACTTCGCAATCATGTCATCAACATAGACTTCAATCTCATGGTGAATCTTGTCATGAAACAAAGTGACCATTACTCTTTGGTAAGTGGCCTCTGCGTTCTTCAGACCGAAAGGCATTACCTTGTAGCAAAACGTTCCCCAAGGTGTAATAAAGGTAGTTTTCTCCATGTCCTCCGGCGCCATCTTGATCTGATTATAGCCGGAGAAGCCATCCATGAACAAAAACACGGAAAACTGAGTTGTATTGTCGACCAACACATCAATATGAGGGAGCGGGAAATCATCCTTAGGGCTCGCCCTATTCAAATCCCGGTAATTGACGCACATCCGCACCTTAACATCCTTCTTAGGTACAGGTACTATGTTGGCGACCCACGGAGGGTAAGTAGTGACCGCTAAGAAGCCAGCATCCAGCTGCTTTTGCACTTCTACTTTGATCTTAACGGCCATATCTGGTCGTGTCCTTCTAAGCTTCTACTTAACGGGAGGATAATCTTCTCGCAGTGGTAGATGATGGACCACTATGTCAGTGTCGAGTCCGGGCATATCTTCGTATGACCAAGCAAAGATGTCACTATACTCTCGAAGCATCTCGACCAATCTCTGCTTGACATCACTCTGTAATGCAGCCCCTATCCTGACATTTCTGACAAGTTCCTCAGAACCCAGATTCACAATCTCAATCTCTTCCTCGTGAGGCAGAATGACCTTCTCTTCTTGTTTCAACAAACGGGCCAACTCTTCGGGAAGGTCTTCGTCTTCATCAATCTCTTCTTCAGCTTGATATATCGGGCAATCGAAGTCAAAGTGAGTCATAGAAGGTTCAGAGTCGATGTCATCTGCGATGTGAATCCTGCAATAACAAAGGTTAAACTTAAAACAGGGATATGCAGGTTATCACAAACCGTATTGCCATTTTATTGTTTTTCAAAACAAAAGATAAAACAGGAATAATAGTGATCAAAACATTTGAATGCAAAGAAAAAACGCCCTTTGATTTATTGATAAATTGTATGTACATAACCAAACAAGGCCCTGACAATAAAACCACTATACCCCGGGTAGGACATATGGTCGTACAATAATCGGAGAAAGTAAATCATTACTCTTTGCCTGTCACTTGGATGATGTCCTGGACGGACCAGTTATTGAGGCTCTGGCCTGGTTTGCTCGGCTGAATCCAAGAATCCAGGTCGCAATCATTGTCTTCGTCGTCTTCAGACACTGCGTTGACCTTTTCGAATATCACCCCACCTCTTGTGAATTGGATCGGCCCTTTGACATACGGCGCACTGTGAGAGGAGGAAGCATCAGCAGCAGGAGAGTACCCTAACCCAAACTTGTCCTGTTTGTTGGGGATTTCCAGAACTTGCCCCCAGCCTGGGGCAGAGCCAGCTTGAACAACAGCCCGAGCTTCCTTGAAGGAAGAGAGAGTCATCTCCGGTTTCTCAATCATCACTGGAGTCACATCTTTGACCTTAACAGCTTCGAATGCCTGACACAAGGTTTCGTGGATCTCGCCATCCACCTCAACATATTTGAAAGACGACAAATGGCTCACCATTATGTCTTCTTCGCCACAGACAGTTACGATGCTGCCCCCCCCCACAGCACACTTCAGCTTCTGGTGCAATGTGGAGGTCACTGCACTAGCAGAATGGATCCATGGCTGGCCCAACAGGCAACTATAGGCTGGCATGATATCCATGATGTAGAAGATCGCATCGAAAGTTTCCGGCCCCACTTGGATGGGTAGAGTTACCTCTCCAAAGACATGACGCTTGGTTCCATCGAAAGCTTTCACCACCAGATCACTGGGGGTACAAATCAATCCTCTCGTATCCAGCTTCATCAGTGCTTTCTTTGGGAGAACATTTAAGGATGATCCCGTGTCTACCAACACATGGGACATAACTGTTCCTCGGCACTCTATCAAGATGTGCAAGGCACTGTTGTGGTTTCTTCCCTTCGGCGTCAGCTCTAAGTCAGTGAACCCTAACCCATTTCCAACATTCACATGAGCCACTACTCCCTCCAGCTGGTTAACAGAGATTTCCTGCGGAACATACGCTGCATTCAGAACCTTCAGCAGTGTGTTGCGATGTGCTTCAGAACACAACAACAAATTCAGAATAGAGATTTTCGATGGTGTTTGATGAAGATGATCAACGATCTTATAATCACTCTTCTTGATCAACCTCATGAATTCTTTAGCGTCCTTTACAAGTAAGTCTTTCTCTACCTCACGAGAGGTTTCCTCAACGACCTTACTCTTACCTCTATCAGATTTCTCAGCTTTGTCAGTTTTATCAGCCACAACCTCAGGTGGAGCGAATACTCTTCCGTTGCGTGTGATTCCTCCAATTCCCACTAGGTTGTCCACAGACTGCCCAGATGTCTCCAATTCCAATTTATGTCCGTTACAGTAAACGCCTTCCCCATAAGGCCATGGAACAGCGTTGGTACTTTCAAAGGGTATAGGCCCAACCTTTGTGATGGTAATTGTAGGTGGCCTGGACGTAGAAATGGTTATTGTCTTACGAGGGATGGTGATAGTGGCAACTTCATCATCCTGTTTCAGCATTACTTCTCCAGCCCTACTTTCAGCCCTCCGATTGAACTGTAGAATTCCTTCAGTCATCAGACTCTGAATCCCTGCTATCAACTGTTCACAACCGTCTAAACGAATCGCACAATCCATACACAATTCTCCACAGCCCGGAAAGATGCCTCTCTTCATCAGCTTGGCCTTAACGAAACCAAGCGGTGTCCTCAGGCCCTTAACATCAATCAATAAATCTGAGTCCTCTTCTTCAATAATGACATTCACCCCATCCCCCCCCCATGGTTCGGCATAGGGTTCTTTGTGACGTTCGGCACATTATCAGAAAAATTGATGATTTTGGCGTCGACCATATCTTGGACTTTGTGCTTGAATGCCTTACAGTTTTCTATCGAGTGGCCAGGTGCCCCCAAATGAAAATCGCATCATGCATTCGCATCATAGCCCTGTGGAGGTGCTCCTGTCAAGGGAGCCAGGGTTCTTTTCTGGACTAGCTGTAACTGAAGCAAAGTCTGTAATAGCTGAGCATATAACATGGGTGGTGTCTCAAGATGACGATTTGCCAGAGGTGCTTTGTTCTGGTACCTCCTGTACCCTTGCTAATTTTGCTGCTGCTGCTGTTGAGGTTGCTGGACAGCAGGGATGGTTATGCTAGTGACCTGCTAGTGCTGGCCTTTACCTTTCCTCCGAGCGTTAGACACTGCACTCGTCTCTCCTTCACGCCTCTTGCTACTGTATGGTTTCTTTCCTCCTCTAGCTGAGGATAGATCAACACCCTAAATTTTTCCCATTTTGATCCCATTTTCAACATGCTCGCCAGTAATGATGAGATCGGAGAAACTTCTTGACATACCACTGACCAGTTTCTCGTAATAAACCCCAGGGAGAGTAGCTACAAACATTTCAACAAGCTCTCATTCAACCATCGGCGATTGAACCCTTGCTGCTAGTTCACGCCACCTCTAGGCGTATTCTTTGAACCCCTCATTGTTCTTCTGAGACAAGTTCTGCAGTTGAACCCGGTTAGGAGCAAAGTCACTGTTATACTGATAATGGTGTACAAAGGCCTCAGCAAGTTCTTTCCATGTACGTACACTGGTGGGTTCCAAACCCATATACCACTCTAAGGATGGGCTGGACAAGCTATCCTGGAAGAAGTGCATCAGCAGCTTCTCATCTTCAGAGTGAGCGGACATCTTTCGGTAATACGACCTTAGATGGACCCGAGGGCAAGTGGTGCCCTTGTATTTCTCAAAGTCGGGTACCTTAAATTTGGGAGGCACTTTAAAGCTATAAATCAATCCCAGCTTAGTCATGTCGACACCCATAGTGTTCAAGTTCTCGAAACTCTTCATTTTGTCCTCGAGCGCTTTAAACCTCAGACGGGCTTCAGCATTCAATTCGCCCTCAGCACTCTTCTGTGAGAACAAGTCTTCTTGGTGATCCTCTAGCCATGGCTGATTGCCATTGCCAGCAGCAAACCCTGCGGCATTAAGCCCATACAGATTTCCAGCACCAATGTTCCCCGTGTTGCCATGGCCTAGTCCAGTATTGCCATTGGCCTCAAAGTTACCGTTACCGACGCCAGTCGTATTTCCATTAAGCCCGATGTTAGTGACCACATTGTCGTTACCACTTCCATTCCCTCCAGTCACAGGGATGCCACCCTACGGGGTCTCAACAAGTGGAGGGTTTGAAGTGTTCCCACCATGAAGCACACCATTGCTGTCAACCCTTGAGATCAGTGGTTGCACCAAGGTTCTGAGCTGGTCTTGGCCGTTAGCGACCACTTGCATGAGCTCCATGAAGCGGTCCATCCTTTCTCTGAGTTCTTGGATGTCGGTCTGCACTTGTTCCATTGCTCTAGCTTGATTCGCTCTGGTCGAGTATCGGTGGATCGGTCTTCGGTCAATCCTGAAACAACCTGAATACACAAAAGGTTAGAAAAATGGCAAGGTACTTGTCATGAAAATGATTCATGCAAATGCAAACACGTATCCATGCATTAGGAGGAAGTCCCCCTCGATTCTAGCTTCCGAGACAAATAAAGTCTACCGTCCAATCATGGAAATAAAACCCTCATATATATATCAGAAAAAACCCACGAGAGTGGCATACAACAGTAACTGAATACAACTGAAGCAACAATTGCGACCCCAACCAACAGGCCTGGTGGTGATCAGCATATCAATGCATAAAATGTACAAAAGAAATACAAAGAAATCAGGTGCGACTACGGGCACAGAAATCCTCTAGTAACTTCTTCGTAGCGGGATGATCAGGCTGGGTGAGCAGGCCCTGGATCAGCAAATCCCTTTGCCTGATGGACTCTGGGAGGTTCTCGGCAACGCTCCTAGAAACACCTTCTTCAGAACAGTTCTCCACCCTACCCCTCTTAGCATCAGCCCGGAGTTGACAATCCATTAGGTTTGCCTTGGTCTGAATCAACTTATACTGGACGTCTCGTTGTAGTGAGGCTTCAGCCTCTATCTTCTTACCTTTGGCCTCGACCTGGGCTTCCAACTGGGCTATCTGTTGCTTCATCTTTTCTTCCTTCTTTTTGTGGGTAGTCAAAGTGTTGTTCCACAATTTCTCAAATTTGGACAACTTCAGATATACCCTATCCAGATCCTGCTTCTTGGTGGTAAATACCCCGTGCACTGCCTTCAACTCCAACCCAAGACGCTCTCTAGAATCGGTCTCCTTGGTCAAGTTAGCGCCTAAGTGGTTGATCATCTCTGTCTGCTTCTTACAGGTGTAGACGGCTTCGCTCTTTTCTCTTCGGAGTTGAGCTATCTCGTTTTCCAATTCTTCGTTGGCTTTGACTAGCTGTTTGTTCTTAGCCTGAAGCTGCTCATACTTCTGGATCTCAATCATGGTAGGCGCTGGAGGGCAGTCCTGCTTGACAGGAGGAAAAGGCATCAGCATTTTCTCTGCTCTGCTACGAATCCACTCCACATAAGGAGGATAAGCCTGATTATTGCTTTTCCCCAATGAGGTCTTTCCTCTGCGGTGCACGTTGTTCCAAGCATGTTCGAATCTAACCAGATTATCTCCTTCTAATGCACCAGTGAGGTACAGAGATTCTTGTACTTCTTCGTCTTTAGGAGGGCCCCTCAAGGCATACCCGAACTGTCTAATAGCGATAGCTGGATTGTAGTTGATACAGCCCTTCCTACCCACAAGAGGGACATTAGGAAAGTTCCCACAGCTGTAAATAATCTCACTCCCCAGGCAATCTCTATCAAACCAATCAATGTCTTTGGTCGACAAACTCATCAATCGCTCAAACCACTCCTTCATCTCTGCAGTCTTTATAAAAGGACCATCCTTCGGTAAGTGAGTGACAAACCACCTGTAGAACAGTGAAGCACAACAGGAGACACCCTTGCCTCTTCTATTCTTGTTCTTATAGTGCACTGAATGATACACGTCTCTGAGCAAGGTTGGGATTGGATTCCTTGAGACGAAGATACGAATAGCATCCACATCTACAAAATTCAGAATATTGGGGAATAACATGATACCATATATGCACAGGGCCAAAATATCTTTGAATGCCACCCAGCATTCCTTCTTGGCAAAGTGTCGGGCCTTCTCTGCTAGAAAAGGTAATGGGAATCCCCAGGCTCCATTTCTCTTGACGGTCTTTCTTTCCAATTCAGAAACCTCAATATGCAGAGTTGTAGCAATCTTAGCCAGATCGGGCTCCTGATCAATAGGCCAAAAGGGTACTTGAGCAAGAATGGGTATCTCCAATATGACAGAAAACTCTTCTAAAGTAGGGGCCAGTACATAGCTTGGAAATGTGAAGCAACGCAACGGCGGATCATGAAACTGAAGCAGAGTCTAGAGTCCGTTCAATTCATACACAGATGGCTTTCACACAACACTGAGCAACTTCCCATAGGTTCCTCTGAAGTCTCTCATTGCTTCCTTACCAGGCAAAGAAATCAAACTCCTCAAAGTAGTAATGTCTGGAGTAGGGAATTCGTAGGCCAAAGTTCTTCTCACATTGGGCTCCATGATGGACACAGAAAGGACAAGATTTCTAGAATCGAGAGAGAACTGCACACCTGCAACACAGATACGGGTTAAATGCCATGCAGTATGAAAATGTAAATGCAAATGCAAAATGCAGCAGGAGATCAAGAGTGTTGTGTGGTGCGGTGTTGTGCTGTAAAGTGGCAGGCCATAACTTTGCTTCAGCAAGAATATACCACAATAAAGGCCTACTGAAACCCACATTACTGATTCACTGTCAAAAAAACCAAGTTGTCTGAAGGTTACAGTTTCCTGCAATAACCCGATCCTGCTCACTGGTATGGACCTAATCACGGAAAAGGTTCGGCATCCTATGCGTTCATCAGTATCACAGACTTTCAAGAAACGATGATATGATACCCAGGAGGTGTGGCATCATCATCTCTTGAAGTGGCCTCACTCAACTGAATCACAAGTGATCGGTTCCCAGAGTCGACAATCCTAAGATCTGAAATCCTTTCAACGGCCCACTGGGCTGGAAATGGAAATCATCTCAAAGAACCTCGTCTGAGTGCAGATTATGTGGGAACTAGTGCATGCCTAACATGGAGGTTCACCACCAATCTGCTTCTAAAACTATGTACATACTCAAGCCTGGGTCTGGCTTATCACTCATCAGAGCCCCACCCGCAACAACACAGATAATCATATCATACTGAAAATAAAATGCGGGAAGTAAAATGCGATAAATAAATACAACCCAACAGGTAAACGGGTAAGCTCTAGGATTGACTCGCACAGGGGACATTGGATTCCCAGCAGAGTCGCCAGCTATCGCTACCGCGAAAATAAGGTGCCGGCAAAACAGAAGAGTCGCCACCTTTCGTTATTTATCCCACAGAAAGGGAAAGGAAACGATCGGAAAAACCTGACGAAAAGGTATAAGACAAGGTCGTCGCAACCAAGTCTAGATTCGGGAGTCGGTTAAGCAAAGGGAAGGTATTAGCACCCCTCACGTCTATCGTACTCGATGGGATCCACGCTTGTTGTGTTTATCTCACGGGTTGATTATATCTATCTACGCTAAAAGTCTGGTCTGACAAGAAAAGAAAATGACTCGGCAGAACACAACAGTTCTATGCCTACGTATTCCCGTCTAGAACGAGAAATCAGAGTCTACGTAGTTTGCCTAACTACGGGTTACGGGGAAGGTTGCTCGCCGAGATATTGCATCTCGTGGCTATGTACTTTCACACGGCGTGAAAGATCAGAGCAAACGTAGTTCGGGATAATACGGATTACGGGGATTCAGATTCATCTGTTTTTCGAGTAGGGTTAACAGGTAGTTCCAGCAGTTTGGCGTATGCAGCTCGACCTTTGGAGACTTAGGCGTTACCGTTTGCGGTAGAACTGAGAGTTAACGACACTCTTTTCTTCAGAACAGCTTCCTTTGAATTATGGGCCCACGGGGCAAAAAAGTTTGAAGTTTCTTTTCTATTTTTTACGGAAGAAGTGTTTTTTTATGGTTGTCTGTAGTTTGTACAACACTAGAGACTATGACTTAGGAGCGAATGTGTCGTATAGCGCCCAAAGGACATATACTAAACATCCTAGATGATTGAGAGAAGACCGCTCAATTATCATTTCCCAAGTAGCTTAAGGCTCGTAATGCGCTTATACTAACTTGCCTTTATTACGTTTTTTACTATTGTTTTGAGATGAGAAGAGAACAAACTCTACGGGGAGACTGTTAAGTCCTAATGTTGTCATGCCAAGGATTCATCCTATGGTTGAGGTTTGAAACAGGGAACTCCTAGAAGTTATCATGCATAGGTTTCAACCTAAAGTTCTAATCATCACTTCCTTATCAAAGGAAATGAGATTCCTAGGGGATCATGTCAATGGTATACGGAAACAGATAAAGCACCAGCTTAAATAGATAAACCATAAACAGTAAAGATGCACATGCAATGCAGCAATACAAGCAGAGGGAGACTCACTCAACCTCTTAACAATCAAGCAAGGAAAAACAGACAAAATAGACAAGCAGAGGGAGCTCACTCAACCTCTATTATGCAAATACATCAATTAGAAAAAGAAAAAACAACACATAAGCAAAGGGGAGGATCACCTCAATCCTTAAGGCAAACAAGCAGAGGGAGACTCACTCAACCTCTTAATGCAGTCATGCACCTAGATTTAAACTATCCTAAACATGCACTATCCTAATGCAACACACCACTCAATCATGAATGAGGAAAAGGACTTATGACAAATAAGGAATCATTCCACAAGTAATCATACAAGGCTTCTATCCTGAGGAAAGAAATTGGGTGTTGGGAGGCAAGAGTAAGGTCCACAGGAACTTATCCCAGGCACTCAACCAACTAACAGAGATTTGGGGCATCCTAAAGGTTTGGCTCCTTCAAGAGATGTGCAATATTCCCCCCACAGGAGGGACTATGCTACCCCAAGAAGGTTCCTAAAAAGGAATAAATGAGAGAACATTAGGAGAATGGAGATGAGAAGCAAGGTAAGTTCCACAGGAACTTACCACAGACACTCAACCAACTCCACTCCCTTGGAGAGAGAGGGAGCTTTCATGGACTCAACCCCTTTATGATAGTGCAATGTATTCCTCCACAGGAGGAAACATGCTCACAAGGAGGATTCCAATCAAGCAAGGAAAATTGAAGAGGAAACTACCCCTATAAGAAGAATCATCCACCTATTTAAGCTTCTAAAGAACCACAAGTGTTGCCTTCTAAGGATCACCTATACTAAGGATTAAAGGGTTCTAAAAGAGGTAACTATCTAATTACCAATCTATCAAGAGAGGAAATGGGACCTAGAATCATCTAATGGTCATTTACAAGCCTAATCTATACACTTAACCTAGTTAGGATCACCTAAACTAAGGTTAACTTGTAAAATGGGAACTTAATAGAAAATCATTCCTAAAAATTCCAAGGAAAATACTACACTATCCTACATGTGTCAACATGCTATGGTCCAAAAATCAGGGGATAAACCTAAATCAAAAGGCTCAAACTAAATCCAAAACCTCAAGGGTACACTAAAGGGATCCAACAAAGAACACTCCTAAACAACTACCCTAAAATCCTATTTAGAATCATCTAAAAATCACAGCAAAAATCACATAACATCATCAACATGTCTACAACCAGCATACAAATTTTCAAGTCTTAATTCTATACCATGGAGGAGAAATAAAATCAACAAGCTCAGCATACAATCATCCCATTATTAAAAACATACTAAAGAAGAAAATATGAAATTAACTGCAAAAGAAATGGAAGATTAAAATAAAAAACATGGAAATATTCTAGACATTCCAAACTGTATCCACATATTTTTTTCAGGAATTATTAACAACATTTATTATTTTTTCATGAATTAAAACTAACAAGCATTAAAACAAAAAATAAAGAAAAAGAAAAAGAAGTAAAAGAAATAAATGGAGGGAGGTGTAACCAGCAGTAAATCCATGAGTTAGTTCGCTTGGGCCCAACGAGGTGGGGTGCGAACAGCGCTGGGGGAATGGGCCCAACTGAATATCAATTTAGCTTTTTTCTTCTAATTGAAACCACACCAGGGGGTGTAACAAGTAGCGTTTTCACGTGTTAAATGGTTAGGCCTAACTAATGAAGGGTGGGGATAGCAATCGGGATTCAAAGCCCAGAGTTTCAATCTATGAAACTCTGCGTTTCATTAAACTGGAAAGAAGGTCACACGTGGACGTGCCTACGCCATGAGATGCGCTTACCAATTCAACTCTTCAACGCCATTGGACGGTCACGATTAGATCTGTGTTTTTAAACATCAAAACGGAGGGAAAAAAGACACTGTGGTTTTGAAATTTCCCACGGTGGTCGGCCTAGCGCCGGTCATCCCCTACCTTGCGACGGGAACCATACCAGAACCCCAACCTCAACAAAACTTGCAATTCTTTACATCATTTTACTCGCCTCTCTCCCTAGATCACTAATCCACACTTCATTTTCGCTTTTAGCCATTAACAAGTGAGATAACCGAACGACAACTTGGATCACCATAACACAAACTCTCACGATTCATCATAAAACCTATACAGAATCCATATATGTTCCAATACTAACTTAACCGCATGTATCTAACGTGCTAAATGCAAATAATCTAAGAGTAATTTCGCGAGGAAGAACCTGATGCAAAGCTTCAGATATGGTGACTTCTAGGGCTCCATTTGCTTCCAAAAGGTGCAGATTCCTTCAATGGATGAGGATGAACAATTCTTGAAGTCCAATTTCTTCTAAAACCTTCTCAATCTAAAAATTCGAAAATCAAACTCCAAGCTTCTTCACACACTTGCTCTAACTGATTCTCAATAGAAATTGGCACTAGAAGCTTCTGGGAATGAACTAAAATCAATTTATAATCTATTCGACACCTTTGGAGGCCCAATCAAGGCCCAATTTGTGATTTCCAAGTTTCAAGTTTCTTCCAAAATTTCAATTATGGTATCCACGATTTTTCCCTGCTCTGGCTCTCAATTCACTTCAATTCACTTGCTTGATAGTCATGGAGTGTAATTGGATTGGTTTTTCTCCTTTGATTTCAAACAAAGGGGTGTGTTTGATATGTTACTTCATCATGAAGCAATCCACCAAAATGTCATGAAATGAGTATCAACTCAAAATTCTAATAATGCAAAAGTGTCTATAATATCAATTCCAATCAAAATGAGCACAAATTTGGCTTGAAATCATTCAATTATCAATTGTTTTGAATTTCCCCTTTTAATTCATTAAAATGGTCTTTTTGTGAAATTTCTTCAACCAATGCTTGCTCTAATCCATATCAATAGACTCTTGACACTTGGCGAAGCTAAAACCATCATTTTGAGCAACTTTCATGTTGAACAAAACTCCATTTGAAGCTTGCAAGACAATGAAATTGACCTATATTTTAAAATGACATGTAATGTCCGAATACCCAAAATACCCTTGACTTGTCAAAGCCATAACTTGAGTTCTATAAATCCGATCATGGACTTCTAGTACTTTTTAGAAATCTAAGAGGATAAGGAACAACATTCATGTTGACCAAAAGTTCATAGGAATCATCCTTCTAGGGTAAAAGTGTCATGCAAGTTGGGTAACTTTCAAGCTCCAAATTCACATGTCTCATATGACTTGTAACTTGTCTGGCTCATAACTTGAGTTCTATAAACCCTATCAACGACTTCTAGTACTCAAATTAAAGCTAAGACCATGACCTACAACAATCATGTTATGGTAAAGATTAGATGAACATC
>CAWUDS030001333.1:0-33609 GCA_963859935.3 Lathyrus sativus | reverse complement strand
CTTTCTATTTTGTCTCCAACATAGTCAGCATCACAATAGCCTACCACTTTGTACTCATATGATTTTCTATAGAATAACCCAAGGTTAGAGGTACCTTTCAGATACTAAAAGATTCTCTTAACAACTATTAAGTGAGTTTCTCTAGAATCTGATTGGAAACGAGTACATAGGCACATGTTGAAGAGGATGTCTGGTCTATAAGCAGTCAGATAAAGGAGAGATCCAATCATACCTCTAAAAAGCTTTTGTTCTACCTTACCGCTTACCTCTTCTTTCTCCAGATTACACATAGGGTGCATTGGAGTTTTCGCTGGCTTGCATTCTGACATGTTGAATTTCTTTAGAAGTTCCTTGGTATATTTGCTTTGATGGATATATGTTCCTTCAGCAGTTCGTTGATCAATTTGAATACCCAGAAAGAACTTCAGTTCTCCCATCAAGTTCATTTCAAATTCAGCCTGCATTAACTTAGAAAATTCCTTGCATAATGAAATATTAGCAGAACCAAATATAATATCATCAACGTAAATTTGCACATCTAGAATGTCATTTTAATTGGTTTTGCAAAATAGTGTTGTATCCACTTTTCCTCTAGTAAAGTTATTTTCCAAAAGAAATTTACTTAGCCTTTCATAGCAAGCTCTAGGATCTTATTTCAAACCATATAATGATTTTTCAAGTTGGAAAACAAAATATGGGTTTTCAGAACTTTAAAAACTAGGAGGTTGGTGCACATACACTTCTTTAGAAATATATCCGTTTAAAAAGGCACTTTTTACATCCATCTGATATAAAGTGATGTCATGATTTACAGCAAAATAAATTAAGAGACGAATAGATTCTTACTTGGAAACTCGTGCAAAGGTTTCTTTATAGTCTATTCCTTCTTGCTGACTATAACCTTATGCTACCAGTCGTGTTTTGTTTCTTACGACCTCAGCTTTTTCATTAAGCTTCTTTCTGAATACCCATCTGGTTCCAACAACGTGGACACCTTTTAGTTTCTGAACAAGATCTCAAACATCATTTCTGGTGAATTGATTTAGAAACTAAAAGAGAGAACAAGCCAAGAAAAGTTATTTAGAAGGTTTGAATGATGATATGGTTCTGACTAGCGTGTCTTTATCTCCCAAAATCAATTCTTCAGAATGAGAAGTTCTTGGTCCGCTTTTCTTCTGATGAGATGGAAAAACAACAGTTTCTGATTGAGATATTTCCAAGTCTTTAGTTTCAGCAGCTGTATCTTTATATTCAAAGTCTTTATCTTTAGGTTCTGAAAAGGTGATTTCTAAATTTGCAAGTTTCTCAACGAGCTTTGACTTTTCAGGATCAAGCTTATCATTGAATCTAACATGAATTGATTCTTCAACAATTCGTGTTTCTGTGTTATAGATTTTGTAGCCTTTTGAGCATTCAGAATATCCTAACAACCAACACTTTTGAGCCTTAGAATTAAAATTGTCAAGATTCTCCTTAGTGTTTAACATAAATCATGTACATCAAAAGGGATAAAAATAAGATATGTTGGGCTTTCTTTTCTTCCACCGTTAATAAGGAGTCTTACCTTGAATAGGTATAATAAAAACCCTGTTCTAAACGTAACATGTTGTCTTTATTGCCTCTGCCCAGAAATACTTAGCCATATCAGTTTCTTGGATCATGGTATGAGCGATTTCTTGCAAAGTCCTATTCTCCCTTTCTACAAATCCATTTTGTTGTGGAATCCTATGACAAGAGAAATCATGGGAAATGCCATGAAAATCAAATAGATCCCCAAAGTATTTGTTCTCAAATTCTCCATCGTGACCAGTTTTGACTTTGACTATTTTGCAATTCTTCTCTGTTTGAACTTAAGAGCAAAAGGTAGAGAACATAGAATGTGACTCATTCTTGTGTTTCAAGAACTTTACCCATGTCCAACAACTATAGTCATCAACTATAACTAATCCATACTTCTTTTCACTGATTGAAGTAGTTTTCACTAGTTCAAATAAATCAATGTGTAGAAGTTCTAATAGTCCAGAGGTGGAAACAACAGGAAGTTTTAGAGAACTTTCCTTTCTGGCATGCTTCACAAAGAGCATCTGAAGCAAACTTCAAATTTGGTAAGCCTCTGACCAGTTCAAGCTTATTTAGATGAGAAATCCTCCTCATGCTAACATGGCCTAAACGTCTATGCCATACCCATTGCTCTTCATTAATAGACATTAAGAATTTGACATTTTGTTCACAGAGATCAGAAAGTCTAATCTTGTAAATGTTGTTTTTCCTCTTTCCAGTAAAAAGGATTGAGCCATCTTTCTGACTGACAGCCTTATAGGACCTTTGGTTAAAGATGATATCATAATCATTGTCATTAAGATGAATGATATATAATAAGTTATACATCAAATCGTCGACCAGAAGAACATTAGTAATAGAGGGAAGTTTACCATTACCGATAGTTCTAAAGCCAATGATTTTTCCTTTCTGGTTTCCTTCGAAACCAACCAAGCCTTCAGGCTTAAGTTCCAAACTTTGGAACATATTCCTTCTTCCCGTCATGAGTCACGAGAAACCGCTGTCCAGGTACCATGATTGGTGTCTCAGTTGAGCTGTTAAGGATGTCTGCAACATAAATTATCTTTTCCTTAGGTACTCTCTTTCTGGGTCCTTTTTTGTTAGTTTTCCCAGAGTGTTTAGCCACTTTGGGTTTATGTGCAACATAATAGTAAAGTGGTATTTGTGCATAATATTTAGGCTTAGAAATAGGTTTTTGTATCGGTGGAGGTTTCTGTGCAAGCTCAAAATAAACAGGTTCTGTTCCAATAGGTACAAAGTGCTTATAGGGAGGTTTTGGTTTTACCATGATACTTTCATCAATCTTAGAGGTATTTGTACAACCTAAACCTTGCTTTCCATTTCTACTAACTCAATAGATTAAGGAAACAATTTTGCATGTGTCTATGTTTTTAGTCAGAAAGTGTCAAAAAGCTCTGTCATATCTAAATACACAATTGGTACCAGAAGCATATGGACCTATTTCTTCTTCTAATTTTGAGATTTGACATCTCAAAGTATATTTTTTACTTTCTAAAGAAAATATTTTTTTATTTAAAGAAGAAATATTCTCTTCATGCTTCTCACAAGTTTCAAAAGCAATTACTTGGACTTGGTGAAGGTCTTTGTATTTGCTTTGAAGACTTTGATACTTCTCTAGTATTTCAGAAAGACATGATTCAAAATCAGAACAAGAGAGATTAGAAAATACCTCTTCAAAATCATGATCAGATTCTGTTTCTGAGTTTGATGATACTTTATCTTTGGATTCTCCAGAGACTCCAACATCAGAGGTTGTTACCATCAGTGCAACATTAGCCTGTTCTTCTTCAGAATCTTCTTCTTATGAATCAGAGTCGTCCCAAGTAGCCATGATTCCTTTCTTGCCTTTGACAAAATCCTTTTTGTGCTTTCTGTCTTTCTTGAGCTTTGAACATTCATTTTTGTAATGATCTGGCTCATTACACTCATAGCAGATGACTTCTTTTCCAGAACTCTGCTTCTTTTATCCAGACGTTGAGTCAAAACGACCGATAGTCCTTCTAGCTCCTTTGAACTTTCCTTGACCATTTTGTCTGTTTTTCTAGAGTCTATTGACCCTTCTGGAAATTAATGAAAGTTCATCATCATCTTTTGGGTCTTTCATTAGAATCTTCCAAGATTTCCTTAGCTTGATAAACCCTTGACTTTTCAGAGTTGGATTTCAAAGAAACTAACTTTCCTTTCCTTTGAGGTTTATCTCCCTCAAGCTCTATTTCATGACTTCTCAAAGAACTAAGAAGTTCTTCAAGACTGATATTGTTCAGATCTTTAGATAGTTTTGAGGTAGTTACCATAGGTCTCCACTTCTTAGGAAGGCTTTTGATGATCTTTTTGACATGGTAAGCAGTTGAGTATCCTTTTTCCAGAACCTTGAGTCCCGTAACTAGAATTTGAAACCTTGAAAACATAGTTTCATCTGTTTCATCGTCCTCCATTCTGAATGACTCATATTTCTGGATTAAAGCAAGCGCCTTTGTCTCGTTAACTTGAGTGTTTCCTTCATGAGTCATTCTTAGAGAATCAAAAATGGACTTAGTAGTATCTTTGTTTATTATCTTCTCATACTCAGTATAAGAGATAACATTTAGCAATATATTTCTTACCTTGTGATGATTCTTATAGTCTTTCTTTTGTTGATCAGTCATAGCAATTCTTGACACTTTTTCTCTTGCATCATCAACAGGATGACTGTAGCCATCAACAATAAGATCCCAAAGATCTATATCATAACAAAGAAAGAAACTTTTGATTCTATCTTTCCAATCGTCAAACTTGTCACCATCAAAGACTGGTGGTTTGGCACTGTAATGATCTTTCTTTACTGGAATAGCAGTAACTGCCATTGTTTCTCTCTTTCACACACACACACACTGGATCGATACTGAACACGATTAAATGTTTGATAAACTTTTATCACAATCAGAACTAGAGCTCTAATGCCAATTGAATGTGAGAAAAACACAAGAAAGAGGGGGGGTTTAAATTGGGGTTTTCAAAAACAAAAGCTTTTTACACACTCAATAAAAACCACATCTATTCAACAACAAAGAAAAATACGCTTTGATTTTTATACCGGTTCACTTGAAAATCTCAAAGTTAATCTAGTTCATCCGTAAAGGTGATTTTTCCTTATACCCAAGGACTTAATCCACTATAATCAACTGATTACAACTGCACTAGCAATTGCTGGTGACTAACAAACCACAAAGATGCCCTTTCTATGTCTTCTCAAGGATTCTGACCTAACTGGTCCCTTTAGGAAATACAAACAACTGTTAGATTACAAAGTTTTGTTTACAAAGATTGCTTCTATATAAGCAGGTATAAACAAGTTAAAAACAAAATACACTTAAAGAAAATTTTAAGCACAAGTTATGACAACAGTCTTGGATATATCGCTTCTTCTTTTCTTCAAGTCTTCAAGTCTTTATATAGCCAATAAAAAAGATCCGTTGGAGGGGAGATCTGGTATTCTTCATGAATATGCTGGCGACTTGAATAACTTTTTAATATGGAGGGGACAAGAATCGTACTACCTAAATTTTCTTACTCCACGAAATTCGCTTAGTGGAAGGAATATTGGTTTGTACCATGTATTATTTTTCCCACGTATAAACTCGTTTTTATATTCTATTCTTCAGTGGCTTCTAGATAAAATGTTGTTTGAGGCATGAGTTAGAAGAGTTGATTTTACTTGAGTTCAGAAACTTCAATCATCAACCAGAAGCTTGATCACATCAATATCTAACTTGAGATTCTTCAGAGTTTTTAGAACCTTCAGCATTTAATCTTCGGAACCTTGAGTTTAGAAACTTCAATCATCAATCATAAGCTTGATCATACCTGAAGGTTTTGCAGATTTGAGCAAATTTTGGTAAAATTGGATGTTGCACAAGATGTTCCAACAAGAATAAGTCTTCTAAAAGAAGACATGTTGGACAAGGTATCCCAACATGACTTTAGGATATAGTGTCTGTTACTGATGTACATGATTCTATTTCAGCAGAATATTTGCATATTGTTCTAAGATTTAATGCATGGATCAAGGAATAATAAAACTGATATTTTGAACCCCATGGACTAATGAAGATTATAAAAGGAATACCTATACCTAGGGCAAAAGTGTATTGAACCTCTTGTAACACTTTTGTAAAGGGAAATAAGGGTTTAGGGTTTTGAGAGTCGTAGGCTTTCTTGTGTTTTAAGTCTCTCTTTGTAACGGTTTGATACATTGTGGTAGACATAGATGTTTATGTAGATTCAGAAACCTGTAGGTAATGAATTATCTATTGTTCTTGGATGAAGCTTTGAAGCAAATCCAATAGATTGTTATTTATGGTTGCTTGGCTGAACTTTGTATTGAAAAAGGAGTCTTTCAAGTAGGATGATGCAGTTTTTGTTGATTGTAATTGTTAGATGTCACGGGTTGTGATTTATAGAGCGAGATTGGTTTCTTTTATCTATTAGATGTGACTTCTAATGATAAAGTTTTCATTGGGTAGTGATAGGAAAATCAGAAGTTGTTTACTGTAAACCATAGGTTGTTTACAAAAAAAGTATACTACTGATAGTGGATTCTTCTTCATGGCTTGGTAGCCCCAAGATGTAGATGATTTGCTCCAATCTGGGTCATCATATTCTGTGTTATTTATCATTCTACATTTTACAGTTCAGTATTGATTAAAATGTTGTAACAGATGTTGAAACATCTGTCTTACTTCTGTTGCTGATACTCAGAGTATCAACTTGTTTATTCTGCCCTTGTTTTAAAAGATATGCAGAGAACAATGTTGTGACATGTTGTTAGGACATCTGTAATATGCCTTCCAGAATTTCAATTGGTATTAGAGCAGGCATCCTGTCTGTTTTTTTTATGAGATCTTGCGAGATACTTTCTGGTGATTTAAACAAGGAGGAGTTAGAGAGATCAGATTATTCATTCTGATATACTCAAGGGTATTGATGGTTGAGATGAGTATTCTGGAACAAGAAGAATAACTATTGATGGTTGTTCAAGGTTTCTGAGGAGTTTCTACAACAACTGTAGGAGGAGTGGCTAGTTCTTCTGTATGATGTCCTATAAGGTGTTTTGAAATCTTGTTTAGGGCATGTTGAAGATGTTCTTTGGTGGTTTCGTTGCATATTTTTCTAATGGAAGAACTTTGGTAGTCCTATTATTCTGGAGCTGTGATTGAAGAAAGATTGTGGAAGATATTGCTTATTGACTTTTGTTCTAAGATATCAACATTTTTTAAATCTCTAGTCGTTCCAAAGTCAGGAGCAATGGAATGGAGAGAGTTGTTTGTTGATATCTGTCGTTATTGACTTGGTACTAGGAATTTTGGTTCCATCATGTATCTTGAAGTCAGAGAAGGTGAGTTGAGATCGAATTTATCAAATTCATGATATATGGAATTGGTAAATACACTTTGCGACTAAGTTGCCAAAGATACTTGAGATTTCTCTCAACTCCACTCATAAAGGCATCTCTGGCCGTGTTTAAGAGTTCTTTTAGGAAGATAATTTGGTTCTCATGCTGAAGATGGATTTCTAAAGATCTCTGGTGCTGATGGATGTTATAATGGGAGGTGATTTATTTTCACCGTTCATGATTTCCAAGAGCTCTATTAGCAAGAGAAAGTCATAGGCATGTTGAGTCAAAGGTGTCAGCCTTGATGTTTCAATATTAAAGATACTGGAACTAAAGAATACTTTTGGTATTAATAAAGTATAAATATCTGTCAGATGGTCTTCTCAATAAGTTATGTGGACTTAAGATCAATTGTTATTTGTGGAATGCACAAGTATTTAATTGGTTATCCATAAAGTTCAAGATTGTTGAAGTTCAGATGGATCAGGGGGATGATCCAAGTTAGTCTTCTGGAAGAAGGATATCTTATTAGGATTTAAGATTTATTAATATTTGTGTTACTCATAAATATTTAATGGATTATCCATAGTTGATGATAAAAGTGTCTCATCAGTTGTTGCTCAAGTATATGGCCCTTGATTTGTTTGGTCTACTTCAAGGATCTGATGTTCAACCAGATGTTGAGACATTCCATCAGTAGAGATTATGCAGAATGTTATTGATTCAAGGAGTGATTCTCTAGAGCAAAGGAGATGTAGCTAATGACATTGGTACCATTCACGTGTGTGTTTGGATTCTTCTTCAGCTTGGAGCTACAGAGGCACATAATTTTTCTAGAAAGTTTTTTGGCAAGAAAATTGTCTAGAATATGGTGCTAATGGATGTAAAGATGAAAACTTCACCATCTTGATGAATTGACCCTGAATCAATTTATTTCTGATCTAGGTGTAATGGAGTGCAGCAAGTGTCAAGGATTAGTGACGATTATCTCTGACCTTCTGAAGAAGTCTCTACTTAAGGAAAGTTGGATTTCATTTTGTAAAGTTCTTGTGTAACTAATCTTGTATGAAGAATCAAGCTTTGGAATGTTTGATTTCTCTTAAGAGGATTTCCTGAAGCAAATTCCTTTTAAGGTATTTGTTGTGGTACAATAAAGCAGAATAGGTTTTGTCTACTCAAACTTGATATCTTTAATCAAGTCTATGAGAACATGGAACTCTTGTTCTGTTATAGTGATGAGGTTCTTCTAAGTGGCATAATGAAGGACTGAATTCACCAGCGATATGTTTTATCAGATGTTTTGACATCAAGCTAAACATTAGGGTCTTATTTGATGTTATGGTACATCATCTGAAGATAAGTTGATCTTCTCAGGTATGAATGGAATTAATGCTTCAAAAAGGTTTATCTCATGCAGTTTACGAGAGCTGCAAAAAAGGAGTAGATGTTATAGGTCCAAGTCTTGGTGTATCTAAGATGCATTGCTATGGAGCAAATAGGATATGTAACTTGAAGGTCATGTTTAATTGGTGGATCAGAATATTTTCTAGAGCTCTGAAGGAAGCTGAGATAACCAAACATAGCATTTGGTTATCCAAGGAGTGTGCTTGGAGCAAATTACTCTTGTGCATAAGGGTAGTTGTTTGAAGACCAAAGGAGGTTCTAGTTCTATTCATGTCTTGGAGCTTGTGATAAAAGCCCTAAGTTGATTAAGGATGAATGCCTTCTTTTGGGAGAAGTATGAGAGTTTAATTCTCTCTATGTTATCTGGATTTCTTGTTGATCAAGCTGGTGGATGTTCTATGAAGATCTTCAGATTGGATTACTATGCAGATAGTAAGTACAAGTTGTTATTTTATCAAGAACCATAGTGTGTGGTGTCTGTGATATGATTAGGATGTCCCAACTGATGTAAGAACATCATTTTGTTTGTTGAACTTGGGTTCAGATTGTGGAAGCTGATATCCACCAATTAAATCAGAAGTGTTCTAACTTATCATACGGGAGAATGATGAGGTGAAGACTGTCTTGGATTATGAGGTGTATATCTTGTTCTCTTACTCATTTTGAGGTCATAATACTTGTGGAAAAGTGGTTTCTTCTGCTGCAAGTAACTCTAGAAAGAAATGGATCAGTTTGGTGCTTATGAAGCAAGTAATCTAAGGATTTTTGGAGCATGTATCTGATGTTCTTCAATGGACTTGATAGTCTAGACTTAGTTCTATCATTGGGGTGTCAATGGATTGAATAAGAATTGTAGAAGCTTCTTGGAAAGTGTTCTAAGAATCCTTGTTCTTATCTGGGAGAATTTATTTTTCTCTATAGAATGAGATAAAGCTCATGGGAGTCTTTGTTGTTAACTTGGAGATGTTTGAAGAAATGTCTTAGCATCTCAGTCAACTGCTTTTACTTCTGGATGGAAGGAGTATTCTTTAGGATCAGTGAAAGGCATTATGATTATGCTTTAGAGTTTACCAGGTGGAATGGACAAATTCAGAAAAAATGTCAAGACTTTGATTAGGACTTGTGGTTGCTTTAAGTTATTTTATTTGGACGTGTTTCTTGGACGGTGGAGCATGTTCCTAAGAGAAGGCGTGTTAAACATGTGTCTTGATGCATGTGCATTCTTTGCACGGTTTACCCTAAAGTTGAAATAGTAAAAATTGTTTTGGACGGTGCACAGTCATTAATGGCGAAGTTATCTACCTAAATTTATTTCTCCATTGAATTGTTCATCGGTAACTTCTATGAACCGTTATTCCTAGAGAAACAACCTAGTTATTTAAAGGGGGTCGTTGTTTCTAGATTTTCAGGTTATGTGTCTTGTGCTGGGTTGTGTCTTCATGGCTTTTGTCCGGGTTTGGATAAGTACCATGTGGTTATGGAACTGTGTTGGCTTCTTTTGCAAATTCTTAGTTAAAAAGGGGGAGAATGGGTGTGTATTCATCTCGATTTACATCCTGAAATTGTTTTACAAGGATGTTGGATGGGATTTTCTAACGTCTTGTCTGAGTCCCAAGTTCTTCCCTTGTGCCTTGTGATCTGATTTATGAAGCAGGTTGTGTCTTGTGACCTGCGTTACATCCTTTATGTACTATGTGTTACATATACTACATCTGCTTCTTCTTAAGCTCTTTCGGATCTCCTTAAGGGTTCTCTTATTCCCCTTAAAAGGAATACTTATCTCTCTATGGTAAGTATAGGTTTGAGAGGGAGTTTGTTACATCCTCTTCCTTGTGTGCACCAACATATAACTAGGAATTTCAGGAGAAATAAGGAGCCTCGGAAATGTTCCAATCATAACCTCCACTCCCTGGTTGAATTTGAATTTCTTTCGGACTTTATTTTTCTACCTAAGGAGTTTTATCCAAAATTTGTGAAAAGGGGGAGATTGAATGTTCTGCAGATTTGAGCAAATTTTGGTAAAACTGGATGTTACACAAGATGTTCCAACAAGAAGAATTCTGCTGAAATAAGACATGTCGGACAAGATGTCCCAACACAATATTAGGACATCGTATCTGTTACTGATGTACAAGATTCTATTTTAGCAGAATATTTGCATATTATTCTAAGATTTATGGCATGGATCAAGGAATAATAAAACAGATACTTCGAGGCCCACGAACTAATGAATATTATAAAAGGAAGACCTAGACTTAGAGCAAAAGTGAATTGAACCTCTTGTAACACTTTTGTAAAGGGAAATAAGGGTTTAGGGTTTTGAGAGTCGTAGGCTTTCTTATGTTATAAGTCTTCCTTTGTATCGGTTTGTTACATGGTGGTATACATAGATGTTTATGCATATTCAGAAACCTGTAGGTAATGAATCATGTATTGTTCTTGGATGAAGCTTTGAAGCAAATCCAATAGATTGTTAGTCAAGGTTGCTTGGCTAAACTTTGTATTGAAAAAGGAGTATTTCAAGTAGGATGATGCAGTTACTGTTGATTGTAACTGTTAGATATCACAGGTTGTGATTTAAGGAGTGAGATGGGTTTCTCTTATCAATTAGATGTGACTTCTAATGATAAAGTTTTCATTGGGTAGCGATAGGTAAATCAGAGGTTGTTTACTGTAAACCAGAGGTTTTTTTACATAAAAGTATACTACTGATAGTGGATTCTTCTTCCTGGCTTGGTAGCCCCCAGATGTAGGTGATTTGCACCGAACTGGGTTATTATATTCTGTGTTATTTATCATTCTATAATTTACATTTCCGTATTGATTAACATGTTGTAATAGATGTTGAAACATTTGTCTTGCTTCTATTGATGTATTTAGAGTATCAACTTGTTTATTCTGCCCTTGTTTTAAAAGTTATGCAGAGAACAATGTCGAGACATGTTGTTAGGACATCTGCAATATACTTTCCAGAATTTCAACATCAAAATCTGACTTGAGATTCATCAGAGTTTTTTTTTAGAACCTTTAGCTTTTAATCTTCGGAAGGTTGAGTAGTGTTTAGAAAATTAAGTCTTCAGAGTCTTTAGAACTTTGTTCAGGGGAGCCTTGTTTTCAGAGTCTTCAGCACTTAGTCTTCAGAAGTGAATTGATTAGAGTCACACGCCAGAAGCAAGAACCAAGAGAACGTTACAACAACAACATATAGTTTTCTTAGAAGTTTTTCATCCTTAAGTTTGAGCAGAAGCAATTTAGATCAATATATTTAGAAACTTGTAACATTCCATGTTCAAGAGTCAGAATCAAAGTTGTTTGTTAAAGATACACAATAACAAACCGTAAGGGTACTAAAATTGTTCTCACACAAATACTGACTTGTTATCACAAAAAAATAGAGATACAGATGTAGAACCAAATCTTGTTCTAACATAATTAGCTAAACTTGTATTTATTTCTTTTGATAGTTGTTTTGTGAACATATTATGAATCAACATTGATGTTGTCTTTGTTTACATTTTAATTCTATGAGTTTGAATGAATATTGAGAAATATCTTCCAAATCTTGACTTAAGATCTTCATATATCAAAAATCAAAATCTAGATATGGATTTGGGGTTTGATATTCACATGTATAAGATCTTAAACATCATTATATTGTTTAATAGGTAGAGAGATCATCGATTAAATAATACAATGAGATTTCATGTCATTGTTTAGACATAAAAAATGAAGATGAGTGATATGAGATAATAGTGATTGATAATAGTGTTCACATACTAGATAAATAAAGTGCATATAGGTTGATGAATTCTACTCCTGATATGTTTCTTTATATGTTAACCTCCAAATCATATATACCGTTGTTACAATATTTAGTGAATGTTTCTTTGCACAATTAAAAAAACCTTCTAAACCCTTACTTAAAACATTGTTAATTGTGGAACGGTAGTGATATCGCACTAATCCTTGTGGATACGATAAAATAAATACTTTCTCTAGCGAAAGTGTTTCAATAATGATCACTTTTATTCTGTATAAATTTGAATTCAAAGTTGATAATTTTGTATTTAGTTGTAAAATAGTATTCGTGCACACATGGAAACCTCCATGAGCCAAGGCAATACTTTGGAAAGGGATCATGAAGCATTATAAAGCTTTACTGATGCACTGCTTCATGAAAACGTGCCTCCCAACAACCTGTAATCGATTACACAAACATGGTAATCGAATACCACCTTTCCACCGTTCAAAAAATTCAAAATTTATAACTAGTAATCGATTACTAGAAGGCAGTAATTGATTACTTCCATGTTTTCTTTGAAAAATCAAGTTTAAACAGACCTAGCTCATAAGTTTCTATCTTGTAACTATGACAACATGTTAGCTTAAGTTTTAATGATGATATATGAGATTTCAAATGATATAGAAGATAAATTATGATAAATTAAAGACAAGGAATTCATTAACCTTTGACTTAGATGATCTATGTTATTTTTCCATTGATAATTTGGTTTCTTCATCTTTTTCTTCTATGTGATATTGTTGTCTTCATGAAAACCCAGTCAAGTTCCTATAAGAGATATTCTTGATAAATTTTATATATTTTATATTTAAAGATAAAAAAAACTTAATTTGAGATAAACTTTGATTACATTCTTTATTAGAGTTCATATTTAAAAAACATACATCTTATCATTTCATTTGTAATTTTTATTAAAAGATAAAAAATACTTATATTTGGGCATGATGCTTTGATAAGAAAAAGTGATTGCATTGACGTCGATTCTTCGTGTTGACAAATTGGAGTATAGTCAGTTGGACTGAAAAATACTCTAATGAACTTGTAATTAACAAGATTATAGTGAAAATCTCTCAATCGTGAGGGATTTGTACGTACCTCTAAATTGTGAGAAGAACTGGAATAAATTTTGTGTTTCCTTTCTTCATTATCTCTTTACCTTTAGTTTTTTTATAAACATATTATTAATCAAACTCTAATGTATTTCAAAACCTCAACACAATTCAAAGCCCTATTTGTTTTATTTTTATATCTTCAGTTGACATCATAACTCTAATATCTTATTAAACACTTAATCATGTAAGAGCTAAGATCATTAAGAAATATTATAGTTGGGAACAACAACAACATTTAAGATAGTAGCAATATTTTGTACTCAATCAAACCTCTAATAATTGATGGAGAAGTAATTAACTATTGGAAGGACAAACTTTTTAGTTTGTTTATCTCAATATGTGTGTATATGGGATATAGTAGAATAATAATACATTACACCTCTAAATGTTTTTTAGTGTTTTGATAGGTAGAAATAAAATGGATGTTAAAAATAAAAATAAATTATAGTATGTATCAAAGAACTATAAGTTTTATAGTGAGTGTTATTACCTTTGTTAAAATTGGGAGGAAATCCTGAAAAGGGAACAATAAAGAGTATTATGACTCATTGTGTATTAACTATGAAGGAAATAAGCAAGTTAAAAAGTATAAGGAAAATATTTTGATTAACCAGCATGACCTATTTCAAAGAGAATATCATGAAAATGTGGAAACCATGTTTTCAATATTCCAAACTCTGGTACCATGACCCAAAGTTCTGAATAGACGCTACACCATTATTTATCATGTCAAGACGATTTTTAAAATTCTTCCAAAAACATAGAGATAAAAGGTTATTGATATTCAAGATGCAAATGATCTCAGTGCTCTAGCTCTTGAAAAAAATCATAATTTATCTCTAGAGTCATGAGATTTAACTGAATGAAGACGAACCTAAAAGGAAACCCGACTGAATGAAGACGAACCCAAAAGGAAGCCCGTGTATGTTGTTATTACGGAAAAAGGTAAGAAGATTAAGATAAGTTTAGTGAAGTATCTAATGATGATTAGTTATCTCTCTTTCTCTTTCTCTCTCTCTCTCTCTCACACACACACACAAATATATATATATATATATATATATATATATATATATATATATATATATATATATATATATATATATATATATATATATATATATATATATATATATATATTTGTGTGTGTGTGTGTCTACACACACACACAAATATATATATATATATATATATATATATATATATATATATGTATATATATATATATATATATATATATATATATATATAAATATATATATATATATATATATATATATATATATATATATATATATATATATATATATATATATATATATATATATATATATATATATATATATATATATATATATATATATATATATATATATATATATATATTTGTGTGTGTGTAGACACACACACACACACAAATATATATATATATATATATATATATATATATATATATATATATATATATATATATATATATATATATATATATATATATATATATATATATATATATATATATATATATATATATATATATATATATATATATATATATATATATATATATATATATATATATATATATATATATATATATATATATATATATGTATATTAGTGTTATATTTATGAGAGTCCCAAACAAGGGCGACTCTAGGATCCTTGTCAAGTGGGCTGTCACTCGAGAGACATCCTCATAGAACATGGAGGCACACCTTATCTCCCATTTTCATATGAGAAGGAGTCATACCCTGGCTCCTTGGAAAGTAGATATTCAACAGTCTCACCAAGTTATGAGAGACCAGTTATTGGCTTCAAAGGTTTCCTAGACCTTAGGCCCCAAAGACCCATATATATAGTTCTCCTCTAATGGGAGAAGGGGCTGGATCATAACTTATGAATAATATCCAAATCACTATGCTAATATATAGAACCTCTCAACTCATGTGAGCAGGTCCTCTAAAACCAGAGCAAGATCAGCGTACAGGGGTTCTCGTCTTCATGGGCAAGCCCTAACCACTCTACAATTTTTATAAACCTATTATGGTTTCTGAGTATCCCATGCCCTTGTATGGATACCATTCACACATATACTTTTTTACCACTACTGTGGCGCCCACCGTGGGGCCTTGGTAAAACTAACATCAGCCACACCTTTTTCATTACAATCATTATACTTATTATTACCTTCCACTCTTATACCTAGACTTTCTCCACCAAGGTTTACAGGAGAGCTTCATCCTATATGCCAAAGGATACTAGTGATAGTGGTGAAGCTAACACCCCGGTGGAGATGAGGGCTTCCATGGGTAAACTACGCCTAGACACTGTAGGAAAATATCCATAACATCAGACAGCTCTATACGAAGTCCAATCCCCAAGAGAAGATGGAAGTGATGGATCCCCAACCACTGTCAGAAGGGATATGGGATGCCTTGAAGGTGAGAAAATACTTAGAAGGGAGGTTGAATAAGTATGAAGATAAAATCTTAGTAGTAAAAACTCAAGTATTTTTATCCTAGTTTGTTGAACTCAACTACTCCAGTCCACCCTTTCTAGAGTGATTTTCCTTTCTCAAGCAAGGACTTAATCCACTATTTAATCAACTGATTACAATAGTAAGCACTAAGAACAACTGTTCAAAGTCTTCTCAAGAACTATTGATCCTAACTGGATCTTCTTAAGGTTTTCTTACAATCAAATGTAATAATAAATACAAGTGTTAAAATGCTTCTAATAAAGCTTTATCACAACTGTGATTTTTCACTTAAGATTAAGAACAAAGAAATAATTCTAGCAAGAATATATGAGTTGTATGAGAGCTTTGATAATGAATTATTTTCAAGTGTTTCGTCAACTGAAGAAGATGAGTGGAGACTTGCTTTTATAGACACAGTGATCCAAGAGCTTTTCACGTTGAGAAGAGTGTACCAAAAGGTCTGAGCCTTTTTTTTGTCTTCACATCAAGTGACATTTCCTAGAAGAAGAAAGCACAGAGAAATCCTTTTTGTCTGTGTTCTTGTGTCTAGCATAAATAAGGAAAGAGTCGTTTGGATATTCCAACGGACATAATCTTTGAATTCTTCTTCAACAATTTTCAGCAAGAATCATCAGAGTCTAATTTGGTCAGAGCCTTCTGATGTTCATCAGAGTTTTGCTGAATCAGAGTCTTTGCAGCAAGTGTGCTTTTAGCGTGTATAAATTTAGAGCAGAGTTTTGGGTCAGATCCTCAGTACTGGCAGCGTTAGTACTATCAGAGTCTTCTGAAGTAACTATGCTTGAAAACTCTTCATACAGAATTCTTCATTGGTTCAGATGCTTCTGGCTTGCTTCAGATTCTTCTGTAGCTTCTGCTTCAGATCCTTCTGGAGGCAACGCTCAGAATCTTCTGATGGCAGCGTTCAGAATCTTCTAAGGAATGCTTCTGACGCTTCAGAGCCTTGCATATTTCTTATGTTCATATCTGATTTGCTTCTGGAGTGATATTTTCATTAACATCTGCAACAAACATTCTTAAGCAAATTTTAGAGTATATAATTCTTAAATACAAAATTTCATAATAGTTATCATCAAAACATAGAGATATTATTAAGAACCAATCTGTGTTCTAACAATCTCCCCCTTTTTGATGATGACAAAAACATCAGAAATTTTGTTCAATTGTAAAGAGAATAATTATAACTCCCCCTGAGATGATGAATCTCCCCCTGAATTGAATATTAATAAGGAATAGAAACTTCCCTTTCTGTCTTGAGTATTCTTTTCAGAATTAGAGCTTGATTGTTCTAAACATTTGATCTTGCATGTTTCAGAGTCAGAGTCTAATAAGTTAAATATGATCTGGGAGTCTCAGAGTTTCTTTTAAAGAGTATATCAGATTTATCAAATATTCTGAAACACTAAGATTTTATGTTAGATAAAATTGATATGTCTGAAGTTTCATTCTGGTAGAGTTTAATTAAACAGTTCAGATCTATTTTCTCCCCCTTTTTTGTCATAAGCAAAAAGTAAGAACTTTTAAAAAAACACATAAGAGGAAACACAGAAAAGATAAATTATGTAGGAGAAAAACACATAGTCATTCATTCATATAGATCAAGAGATACAAAACATCATAAAAGATTCAAGTACATGTGCAACCATCAGAGAAAAAAAATAAATTAAGATTGTTTTGACAAAATCATCTTCAACAGATCAGTGATCTCAGAGGAGGAATGTTCTTGTTTTGACATCCACTTAGCCATGGTTTCATTCTTCTGATCTTGTTTGGACATCCACTGAGCCATGTATTCAGACTTCTTATCTTGCTTAGCCACCCATGACTTAATCTATGATTGACCAGCTTCCAGAACTGCAATCTTATCTTCAAGATCTGGATACTCTTTCTTGATCTCAAATGAAGAGGGTGGGACAGATTCTGAAGCATGAACATAGTCAATTTCCATAGGGGATTTAGAGTCAGGAGCAGCAGATCCAGATGGATGTTCTACAAGAGCCATAGCCAGAGAGTTGTCTTCAGATGCATATTCAGCATTCACTTCTGTATCACATACTTCAGATGATGAAGGAGCATCTTTAATAAGCAATGGTGCATATCTTTTAACAGTCCAGAACAAACTTCTAGCAGTTTCAGCAAATCTGAGCTTCGCATCATCAGAACATACGTTCTTCAGATTTGATGCTACAATATTGAATCTGTTGATGAAGCTATTCCAAATAGTCAGATTCATTTGCATCCATTATTGATGAACACTTCCTCTGTATAGAGCCTAAATACATCTCTATTTCTTTCAAAAAACTTGTAAATAAATGATAAACATTCAACCTAGGTTTTGGGTTTAGAAAAGTTTCCAATGTGATTGGCTTGGGTTGGGGTGAAGGTGGAATGGTGAATTTTGGAATGGTGATCAGAGGACAAGGGTAGAAGGGTATGGATGGAGGATCAGATGAAATGGCAGTTTTTGATCTGGTTAAAGCATTCAACAGATATGGTTTTGCATTTGATGCATAGGAAACAACATCAAATGTGGTATCAGAGTAAGGAGTAAATGCAGATTTATCAGATAAAATAGGTTCTGATGAAATTATTTCTGGCAGTTCTTTAATATATGTTTGAAGAACAGATGGTAGAATGATGGTAAGCTTGGGTTTAAGAGGAGTGATAGTGTCAAATGGTTCAATTCTGGTGTAGAAATTTTTGAATTTGAAACCAGATGGAAGTTTGTCAGATGAAAATGGTTTACATGAAGCAACGGATACATACTCAGATGTCCTTGGCTTAGGTGTTGGGATGGGATTGTGAATGAGAATTTCAGAAGAAATAGGTGGTTCTGGTTGGTTAACTACAAGATTTCTGAGAGAGGGAGATGACAGAAAATCTGGGTGTATATTAGATTCTGATGAATTTGAGGATGTGGTTGGAGTACAAGACGTAGAGGACACTTCAAAAACAGTTTTGAGAGGTGTAACGTTTAGAACCTCTGTCTCAGGGATATTTGTTTCAGATGGGTTGGTTGGTTCTGATTGATTCTCAGAAGGTTTTGATGGAGGTTCAGATGTAGGTGGATCAGATGTAGGTGATTCAGATGCAATAGAATCAGATGCCTCTTGATTAGATTGTATAGGTTCAGAAATAACTTGTGCAGATGCAATAGGTTCAGATGTGTTTGATTGAGGTTTTTCTGGTTGTGGTTGTTTTTCTGGTTGTTGTTGTTGTTCAGATTGTTTTGTTGGTTTTGTTATAGGTGGTGGAGTTTGATTTGCTGGTGTTGTTGTTATTGTTGGTTCAGATGATTGATTAGTAGAAGGTTTTACAGGAGTGGTGGAAACAGGATCAGATGATTTTTGTGGGGAAGGAATTTTTAATGGTTCAGAATTATGAGATGGAGCAGGAACATATTGTTTCTGAGTAGGAGGTGGTTTTGGAATAGAATTGAATGTTGATTCATTTAAAACAATGTTAGAGAAAGAAGATACAGAAGATTTAGTACCTTTAATATTGATTCGCTTTGTAGGAACAGAGGGGGCGTCTCCAGATGCTTTCCTCTTGATCAGCTTCTGAAGCTTGTCAGCAACTTTTGGCTTCTTCTGAGCAGCAACTTCTTCTGCTTCTGATTGACCTCTTTTCCTTGTGCTCTCATTTCCTCCATCAGGCATTGGTTCTCTTGCTCTTTTCAGAATATCTGCAGGAACGGGCGTTCCATCTGCCTTGCAAGCATCAATATATCTCACAATTATTTCCCTTGGTTCTTCAGCACAGAACAGTGGGTAGTTTTCAACTGGAATTCGCTTCTGACTGAGTTCATAGATATTCAGCTTCTTGGGTGCAGATGTGAGTTCCTCTACAATTTTTAGTCTCTTAAGACTCTTGGCATTCAGAGGTTTTCCAACAATAGATTCAAGTTCATCCTTGAATCCAGCAGCATACAGAGCAGTCACCAGACCATTCTCTGTCAGAATATCTGAAATTAACCTTCCAAAGGGAATCCATGTTCTGATCTTCTGACCCTTATCTTTTACAGATTCTCTTGAAGCATTGATATGGTTCCATAAATGCATGAACAAAATGTAAGGGAGATCTACCTTAGTGCTCTGACTTAAACAGTACATGAAGTAGAGCTGTTCATTATTCACATAATCTGGAGAATTTGTACATTTTTTGTGATGAACGCATCCCATAAAAATCTATGCCCAGATTTTGTAGTCAGACTTCAGATCTTTAAATTTGTTAGAGGCCTGTCCAGAAGTCATGACTTCCTCATAAACTTCTTCCATGTCTACACGCCCAGCTGGCAGATGACATACTCCATCAGTCTCCTCATACCCTATGAGTTTCCTGATTAGATCTTCTGTAATTATAATCTCCTTACCCAGAACAGAAGACAAGATGAATTTGGGATAAACAGAAGCATGTATCCATAATTCTTTCACCAGATGAAGGTAAACTGGTCCAAATAATCTGTCAAAGTATTTTACCCAGCCTTGAGCATCAATTATTGAACGAAATTCAAATCCATTTTTAGCTAATGAATCAAATTCCACCATTGACTCACAGAGAACTTCAAGTTTATCAACAGGAGTTAACAAGGTCCTTTTAGGTGTTGTGTATGGAGTCAAACCCATATTTGCAGAAGTAACTGCAGCCATAGTTGATTGAAACTGAGCTGCTCTAGAAGATGAGGTTGCCATTGAAGATGATTTTTACGAGGGTTTAGGGTTTTTGTGAAGAGAGAAAAGAAGACAGAAATGCATAAACTTACTTGTGTTGTGAAAAGTGTGAAAGTGGTGAGAGATGTGGTATTTATAGAAGACAATTAGGCATTCAAACAGACATTCAAAGTACGTTTACACATAACAATTAATGACAATTAATGAAAGAGAATAAAAATCATTTCAAGCATTAATTGATTCTGACAAATTGAGGGGAAAATCAAGATTTTCACTATTCAAACCATACCTCAAACGTCTCTTCAGTAGTGTACACTCCATCTTTGCAGGTTTAGAGTGACACGTATTTGCTTGCATGTGCTTCTGAATTCTCTTGAGAAATGAAACGTTAACCAACGTTCAGATCCTCTGAGATTGGTTAGTTCAGATACACACAAATAAACATAAATCTAATAAGCAACAGATGAAATACTTCAGAGTGATAAACATTTATCATCTGAAAAATTTGCTTCTGACAAATATTATTTTGGACACAAATCCATACCAATATTTTTCAGAATAAATTTGAATCTATCTTCAACAAGGGGTTTTGTGAAAATATCTTCCCATTGATGATCTGTATCAACAAAGGCTAAGTTTATAATTCCCTTCTGAACATAGTCTCTGATGAAATGATGTTTAATTTCTATATGTTTTGCCTTAGAGTGTAAAATGGGGTTTTTAGACAAACATATAGCAGAAGTATTATCACAGAATATAGAGATGTTACTTTCAAATATCTGATAGTCTTCTAGCTGACTTTTCATCTAGAGCATCTGCGTGCTACATCCAGCAGCAGCAATATATTCTGACTCTATAGTTGATAGTGCAATTGTGGGTTGCTTCTTGCTGTACCAAGAGATTAGATTTCTTCCTAGAAATTGACAACTTCCAGAAGTACTTTTTCTTTCCACTCTGTCTCCAGCGTAATCAGCATCACATAATCCAACTAATTTGAAATCATCAGATTTTCTGTAACACAAACCCATATTAGAAGTACCTTTCAGATACCTTAGAATCCTCTTAACAGCTGTTAAGTGTGATTCTCTAAGATCTGATTGGAATCTTGCACACAAGCATACACTGAACAAAATGGCAGGTCTAGAAGCAGTTAAGTAGAGAAGAGATCCTATCATACCTCTGTAGAGTTTCTGATCTACTTTCTTACTTACCTCTTCCTTGCCTAGTGTACTAGTTGGATGCATGGGAGTCTTTGCCATCTTACTATCAGTCATGTTAAATTTCTTCAGAAGTTCTTTAACATATTTGGTCTGATGAATGTAAGTGCACTCTGGAGTTTGGTTGACTTAAATTCCCAGAAAGAATCTCAATTCTCCCATCATGCTCATTTCAAATTCTGCCTGCATACATTGAGCAAACTCCTTTCCCAACATAGTATTGGTAGATCCAAATATGATATCATCCATATATATTTGAAAAATTAGAAGATCTTTCTTAAATGTTTTACAAAAGAGTGTTGTGTCCACTTTGCATCTGATGAATTTTTTCTCCAGAAGAAAATTGCTTAATCTCTCATACCAAGCTCTAGGAGCTTATTTTAAACCATACAGAGATTTTTTTAGTTTGAAAACATGTTCTGGGAATTTTTCACTCTCAAAACCAGGAGGCTGGTGAACGTAAACTTCTTCTTCTATAATACCATTTAGACAGGCACTTTTAACATCCATTTGATATAGAGTGATGTTATATTGTGCAGCAAAAGAAATGAGTAAACGAATAGACTCTAACCTTGCAACAGGAGCATAAGTCTCTATATAATCAATTCCTTCTTGCTGGCTATAACCTTGAGCAACTAGCCTTGCCTTATTTCTTTCAACTTCTCCTTTCTCATTAAGCTTGTTTCTGAAGACCCATTTAGTTCTAATTATGTTGAATCCTTTTGGTCTTGGAACTAAATCCCACACATCATTTCTGGTAAACTGATTTAGCTCTTCTTGCATGGCAATAATCCAATCATTGTCTTGCAGAGCTTCATCTACAGAAGTTGGTTCAATTACTGACACCAATCCAAATAATGATGCTTCAGATGATATGAGGAAGGATCTTGTTCTGATAGGGTCATCCTTCTTTCCAATGATAACATTCTCTGGATGAGAAGCTTTGATTCTGGAAGATGATCCTATAACAGTTGATTCTTCAGAAATGTTTAAGTTATTCATCTGAGAAGTCAAAGGAATTGCATCTGGCGTTGCTTCTGGTTCCTTCACTTGAGCTTTGTCTGCCTCTGAGTCTTTAGAGTCTGTGAGAATTACTTCTCTATCGCAGAACTTTCAAACTGCTTTGGCTTTTCAATGCCAAGCTTATCATCAAATCTAACATGAATAGATTCTTCCACAATCTGTGTTTCAGTATTGTATACTCTGTAGCCTTTAGAGCGTTCAGAATACCCAAGCATGAAACACTTATGTGCTTTAGAATCAAACTTGTTCAGATTTTTTTTAGTATTCAACATATAGCAAATACATCCAAAAGGATGAAAATATGAAATGCTGGGCTTTCTGTTCTTCCACAATTCATAGGGAGTCTTCTCCAGAAGAGGTCTTACAGACACTCCGTTCTAAATGTAACAGGCTGTGTTGATTGCTTCTGCCCAAAAGTGTTTTGCCAGATTAGTCTCATTGATCATGGTTCTGGCCATTTCTTGCAGAGTTCTATTTTTCCTCTCTACAACCCCATTCTGTTGTGGAGTTCTAGGACAGGAAAAATCATGAGCAATGCCATTTTCATTAAAATATTTTTCAAAATATTTGTTTTCAAATTCACCACCATGATCACTTCTGACTTTTATAATTTTGAAATCTTTTTCATTCTGGACTTGTTTGCAGAAGTCAAAGAACACAGAATGTGACTCATCCTTGTGTTTTAAGAACTTTACCCATGTCCATCTACTATAGTCATCAACAATGACTAATCCATACTTCTTGCCTCTGATGGATGCATTTTTCACTGATCCAAACAGATCAATATGAAGTAATTCTAATGGTCTGGAAGTAGAAACAACATTTTTTGATTTAAAAGATGATTTTGAAAACTTCCCTTTTTGACATGCTTCACAAAGAGTATCTGAGGTGAACTTTAAATTAGGAAGTCCTCTGACAAGATTAAGTTTATTAATCTGAGATATACATCTCATATTAATATGCCCCAATCTTCTGTGCCAGACCCATTGCTCCTCATTAACAGACAAGAGACATTTAACATTCTGAACCTTGAGTTCTGAAAGGTTTATTTTATAAATGTTGTTCTTCCTCTTTCCACTAAATAGGATTGAGCCATCCTTTTGACTAATAGCTTTACAACATTTTTGATTAAAGGTTATGTCATAACCATTGTCACTTAATTGACTTGTGGGCAATAGATTATGCTTTAATCCTTCTACAAGTAAAACATTAGTAATAGAGGGAAGGTTACCATTTCCAATAGTGTCAGATCCAATGATCTTGCCCTTCTGATTCCCTCCAAATTTCACATCACCTCCAGATCTAAGCTCCAGACTTTGGAACATAGACCTTTCTCCTGTCATGTGTCGCGAGCATCCAGAGTCCAGGTACCATGATTGGCGTCCTGACCTTGCTGCTAAGAACATCTGCAACAGGAATTATTTTACTCTTAGGTACCCAGATCTTCTTGGGTCCTTTTGGGTTAGTTGTTCTGAAGGTTTGTCTAAACTTCTGTTTTTCAACATAAGGTTTATTCTGACTAGCCTTAGATTTAAACACATGAATGTTCTTTTCAGAACGAGTGTGTTCAATATCATTCAAGTGACCAAATCTAAAGTGGGAATATAAAGGAGTCTTCTTGATGATAATTTTATCAACAGGTTTTGGATTTAAATCCTTTCTAGAGGAAGATTTATATCCAATTCCTTTTCTGTTATTTCTGCTAACTCCATAGATCATAGAAGTCATTTTGCTTCTGTCTATGCTTTTAGCAAGAAACTTTTGAAAGTTGTAGTCATATTTTTCCAAAATATTTTTGCATTCAGACTCAGTTTCAGAATCAGAGTCTTGTTGAGCTAATTCAGAATCATTTTTCATTTTTAAGTTCTTTTCATTTAGCTCAGCCACTTCTGATTTGAGAATATTATTCTCAGATACAAGATTGCTTTGACGCTTCTTATATTTGAGCTTAATATTGTTATAGCTCTTCAGAACTTCTGATAATACTTTGATAAGTTCATCTTTAGTGAGTTTAGCCATTACCTCTTCAGCGTCAGAGTCAGATTCAGAGTCAGATTCAGATTCTGAAATTCCTTCCTCCTGATCTTCTATGTCAGCCATCAATACTACGTTGGCACATTCCTCTTCTGACTCAGATTCAGATTCAGATGTATCTGAATCATCCCAGGTAGCCATTAGAACCTTCTTCTTCTTATCAGATTTTCTTTTAGGTTTTTCTTTCAACAACTTTGGACATTCATTTTTGTAATGCCCAGGTTCTTTACATTCGTAGCAGACAACCTCCTTTTTGCCAGATCTTCTGTGTCCAGAAGATTCTTTTCTTTGGTCAGGCTTCTTGAAGTTTCTGAACTTCTTTCCTTTATGCTTCCAGAGTTTGTTTATTCTTCTGGACAGCATGGATAATTCATCTTCATCTTCAGATGAGGATTCTTCAGAGCTTTCCTCTATTACCTGCAATGCTTTAGCAGATTTATTAGATTTTAAGGCAATTGACTTACCTTTCTTTTGAGGTTCATCTTCCTCAAGTTCAATTTCATGACTTCTCAGTGAACTAATTAGTTCCTCCAAGGAGATCTTATTCAGATCTTTAGCCATTTTCAGCGCAGTCACCATAGGTCTCCATCTGGTAGGTAAGCTTCTGATAATCTTTTTCACATGATCAGCAGTAGAGTATCCTTTATCCAGAACCTTTAGTCCAGCTGTAAGTATTTGAAATCTGGAAAACATGGCTTCAACAGATTCAACTTCTTCCAACTTAAAAGCTCCATACTTCTGAATTAGAGCCATAGCCTTTGTTTCTTTGACTTGAGAGCTTCCCTCATGAGTCATCTTCAAGGACTCAAACATGTCAAATGCAGTTTCTCTATTTGTGATCTTTTCATACTCAGTGTGAGATATTGCATTTAACAATATTGCCCATTTCTTCATATTTGTTGTTAATGTTAGATATTGAAGTATCAGCCATAGTAACAACCAAATATATATCAAAGTTTTTCTCACTGGATCTTTTCTGTCACTGTGAAGTGGTAGCACCCACAGAACCGGAGCTCTGATGCAAACTGAAGGTGAGAAAATACTTAGAAGGGGGGTTGAATAAGTATGAAGATAAAATCTTAGTAGTAAAAACTCAAGTATTTTTATCCTGGTTCGTTGAACTCAACTACTCCAGTCCACCCTTTCTAGAGTGATTTTCCTTTCTCAAGCAAGGACTTAATCCACTATTTAATCAACTGATTACAATAGTAAGCACTAAGAACAACTGTTCAAAGTCTTCTCAAGAACTACTGATCCTAACTGGATCTTCTTAAGGTTTTCTTACAATCAAATGTAATAATAAATACAAGTGTTAAAATGCTTCTAATAAAGCTTTATCACAACTGTGATTTTTCACTTAAGATTAAGAATAAAGAAATAATTCTAGCAAGAATATATGAGTTGTATGAGAGCTTTGATAATGAATTCTTTTCAAGTGTTTCGTCAACTGAAGAAGATGAGTGGAGACTTGCTTTTATAGGCACAGTGATCCAAGAGCTTTTCACGTTGAGAAGAGTGTACCAAAAGGTCTGAGCCTTTTTTTTTGTCTTCACATCAAGTGACCTTTCCTAGAAGAAGAAAGCACAGAGAAATCCTTTTTGTCTGTGTTCTTGTGTCTAGCATAAATAAGGAAAGAGTCGTTTGGATATTCCAACGGACATAATCTTTGAATTCTTCTTCAACAATTTTCAGCAAGAATCATCAGAGTCTAATTTGGTCTGAGCCTTCTGATGTTCATCAGAGTTTTGCTGAATCAGAGTCTTTGCAGCAAGTGTGCTTTTAGCGTGTATAAATTTAGAGCAGAGTTTTGGGTCAGATCCTCAGTACTGGCAGCGTTAGTACTATCAGAGTCTTCTGAAGTAACTATGCTTGAAAACTCTTCATACAAAAATCTTCATTGGTTCATATGCTTTTGGCTTGCTTCAGATTCTTCTGTAGCTTCTGCTTCAGATCCTTCTGGAGGCAACGCTCAGAATCTTCTGATGGCAGCGTTCAGAATCTTCTAGGGAATGCTTCTGACGCTTCAGAGCCTTGCATATTTCTTATGTTCAGATCTGATTTGCTTCTGGAGTGATATTTTCTTTAACATCTGCAGCAAACATTCTTAAGTAAATTTTAGAGTATATAATTCTTAAATACAAAATTTCATAATAGTTATCATCAAAACATAGAGATATTATTAAGAACCAATCTGTGTTCTAACATGCCTATGAGCATGTCACCTTCATCAACACAAAAATGGCCATCATTAGAGCATCTAACTCCCTGAAATGAAAAATGGCATCTGCTACCTTCAGGGATGTCGCCCTGCTATGGTATATGGGTTTGGTAAAGAAGTTTGTGCATCATTTTGTTGCCATCCATTACAGGGAAATTTCCACCACTGTCATGTTCAATATACGACAGGGTCCATCAGAGTCGCTAAGTGACTATCTCGCCCAATTTAATGATACCACCATCAGTGTCGTTCCCGAAAACCAAGAAATGTTTATGGGGGAATTCCAAAATGGAATCAAGGTGGGTCACTTCATTGAGTCTCTTGCTCATAAGCCATCAATTTTGTTAGCGAAAGTGGTCACCAGAGTAGAATTTTAAATAAAAGTCGAGGAGAGCAACGCTAAGAAGAAAGAATGAGATATCATGGAACGTGTTCTAAACACAAAAGGTTCATAACACCATAGGAAGATTAATTATACCTCCTCCATCAAAGACAAGATTTCGTTCAAGAGAGTTAGGAAGACGACAGAGAGCTTAACGTCTCTGAACACTCACTATGAACAGATTTGGTGCAAGGTTCTTCACCTACACAACATCCATACACCTTTAACTCTAAAGGAAATGTAATGGGTTCTGAACTAGGTGGCTGGTGAAAGTTCAATAGGTTTAAAGGATATCACACTATGGATGTTTACCGATTCAAGAAAGAGATCGAGAGGGTGATCCAAGAGGGACGTCTCAAGAAGTATATCAACAGTGACTCCTTCTACAGACCATACAAATCCAGCTCTCGTGGGCTAGACACTACAATGAGTCTAGAACCCAGAAATGTGAAGGATACATTCCAAGGCGATGGAATCAAAGTTATACGCAACACACTCAACACTATATAAGGAGGATTCACCTGGGGAAAATAAACTAGCCCTTCTCATAAAAGGTACGCTCACAAAATTCTAAATATGGAATACCTCTCTAATATTGAAGGTGAAGGTCAGAAAAAGGCGTCAGAATCCAGGATCACCTTTTTTTAGAAAGACGAAGTTGGTATCTCCCATCACAATGAAGACCATATGGTCATTACTATCTGATGCGATGAATGGGATATCAAAAGAGTCCGCGTAGACCAAGGAAGTTTCGGCGACATTCTATATTGGGAGGCGTTTGAAAGACTCTGCCTCAATCTAAAGGACTTAAAACCCTTTAAGGGATTTCTAGTTGGATTCTCTAGGGAGTAGGTGCAAGTAAAAGGATACATCACGCTGAAAACCACATTTGGAGAGCAGGACCAGGTCAAAGAAATTAAGGTCAGGTATATGGTTATTGATGCCCCCTCTTCTTACAATATGATTATAAGGCGCCTAACTTTTAACCAATTAGGTGCTACCTGTCTACTTTATATTTATGCATGAAGTACCCATTCCCTAATGGGAGAGTGGGAGTTATCCAAGGAGATCAGAAGATCGCCAAAAAAATTGTTATGTAGAAAGCCTCAAGATGAAAAGAGCCCACCCCCTACGTGAAAAATCTTAGAAGTTGAGGATTGAAAGCCTATAAGGAATGCCCTCTGGCACCACTTGCATTAATTTTGTTTATTTGTTTTCTTTACTACTGCTTAGTCATTTTGCTGTTAAATTTTATATGTGAGTATTGTGTTTCTTCCATTTGTAAGGACATTTTATTTTACGAGGTGCACTATTTTATCTTTGTGCTTTACATAGGAAGATGGTTTTTAATGAGGCCCTCGTTTTATTATTTTAGTGAATCTCTGTTTGCTAGCTATTCCCTTTTTGCAGGAAAACAGTAAGCTTGGGAGAAGATCGCCTTAAAAGATGATCAAAATGCTGAACCCCTGAGTGGGGTCCTTTCCGCCCTAAGGGACAAACAAAATGTTGGATCCTTAAGTGAGATCCTTGTCATTCTTAGAGGCAATCAAAATGATGGAGGCGACCAAATTTTGGATCACTAGGTGGGATCCTTGCTGCCTTAAGAGGAAATCAAAATTCTATAATTATAAGTTGGATCCTTGTCGTATACGTGTACCTTATAGTTCCTTTGTAAGGGAACTGATAGGTATAAGCCCTACCTCGGGAGAGTACAGTGCTAGAAGATGTCCCCCAATCAAGGGCCAGAAAAATAACAATAAAGGTTGTTAACATAAAATACATTCCAAGGGGCGTCGTTGTCTTTACAATTATAAAAAATCCCCTGAATGGGCAAAATAAATACAACAAATAGCAATAAGAGGCCAAAGAAATAGTAAAAGGAAACCCAAAATATCAACTCTCCTTTTGAATTTCCTTATCCCTTACGGTATCCTCCAGCTGAGGGGCTCAAGATTCACCTCCTCCCATCACCCTCCCTCGTCCTGGGTGTCCTTGGCGGGAGCAAAATCTTTAGGCTCTGGATGGGCCAACTCATCTTCATTCACTAGCTGGTCGTCGCGGACACCTTTAAGGAAATCAGATTTGCTCAGGTCTAGGTTGGGATAGAAGAGGGAAACCTACTTTTTTACCCGCTCAAAATAAATTCTAGAGGTTAACACCAACTCATCAATAAGCTATGACACCTCCCCCTCCAACTCATTTGTAGAGGTAAGGGCAGCATCAAGAGACTCCCGCAAAGATTTCTCCTTAGTAACGATTTTTGTAGCCTTGGCATTCATATTTGCCAACTTTTCCTCCTAAGTATCCTTGCCTTTTTCTATGGCCTTCAGCAGCCTCTGGCTCTCATTATACCTACCCACGTACTTTTGGAACTTCACATTCTTCTTCTTTTCATCCTTATCTAGCCTTTATCTATCAACAATGTTCAACATCAACGCCCTTAGAAAGAATGGCATCCTTCATGCTTACAATTACATTAGTCAATTTAGACCGGAGAGCTTTGTAATCACTAGGAAACTCCTTGGAGAAAGGGAAGTGAGAACTCTTGAATTGGAGAGTGTCAAAGTTGGCGTCACTCCATAAATTAGGAAGAGGTGGGGAGACTTGCTTTCAGGTAGAATATGAATGCTCGCCTTCCTTGAAACATGAGAGGTTGTACCAACAGCAAGAGAAGTGCCATCTTCTAATCTCGAGCGCTTTCACACTGGGAGAATTTGGAGATGGGTCCTCAACTTGACTCTTCTATTCCTTGATGGTAAAGTTATCTGGGTGACTCTGGAGACTATTTATCTCCCTACGAGCATCTTGGATCCTCTCCCATCTTCTTTTCCTCTCCTCAGTAAAAATATTTTTCATCTGATCTACAAAACAATGCATAGAGGTCATAGATGCTATCTAAAAATAACTACAAAAATATAAGACATGGTACCCAAAACTTACATAGGTAAATGGCAAGATGATTGCCACCCTCTATCCATAGTTTAATTATTGTGTGTAAGTCCATAACTTCAACTTCCCCAGAAGGAGAAAAATCCTTGCCTCCTCAAGGGTAAGGTATTTCTTTTTGTATCCTATGATCGCCACATGATCATTCGTCCATGCTAAGGGAAAGAGAGACATCATTAGCCCCCAACACTCCAAGAGGCCCTCTCGCCCCCTCACATGGGCGAACATGTCTCTCCAATTCTTGTAATGGTTGGAGTAAGATGTAAAAGGGGCCTTTCCGGCAGACCACCTAAAGACACCTAGCTATTATTCGCAGGATTGGTATTATAAAAGGAGAAAAAGACTCATATAGTAGGAGTAATCTCCAGGTTTTCATAGACCATCTCAAAAGCCTTGAAAAAATCCAAACTCTTAGGGAATACTTGGGAGGGAGAGACATTGAGAACCCTCAGAACCTCCATAGAAAAGGGGAAAGGGGAAATAATCCATATATCCTTGATAAAGGGGTAGAAATACAAATAGGGAAGGGGAGGATCAAAGGAGACTTGCCTGGTCACCCTCCCCACCAGTGAACAAGCCTCTAGGATATCCATCTCCCCATCTTCTAAAGACGAAGCCCCCATTTGTGTTTAGAAATAGAGGATATGATAATTGGTATAATAAGCTACAATGTCCTATGCATCCTTGGGCACGACAGAAGAGGAAACCATTGTCTTTTTGTTCTTAGGAAAATAGTATAACAAAATGAAATTACCACCACTATTGCAATCTTCAAATAGGGTGACTATAACTCTCAAAACCTACAACTCTACACTAATATAAAACATATTTAGAACATTTCTTCATATACCCTACTCAATATAAAGGTAAGATAGAGAAAATGATATTAATACTTGGAAAACAGTTGTGAACGAAAAAACAAAGGTTTAGAATAGTTGTGCAGTTCATATGAGCCAGCAGAAGTCGTAAGAGAAAAATAGAGCAATAAAATGGAAGGAGAAACTTTTATAGGGGAGTTAAAACCACAAGGGACCTTTTTGGCTCCCCCATAATTGTGAAAAACTTAACACACTTTTGACAAGTGGCATTAGTGTTTAAGGCCTCGAAAAATATGTCATCATTGGTTACATTAAATAGAAGTAAGTGTGACCATCTGAATGATTGACTGACATTCTCAACTGACATTTTAGCTAATCAGGAGACATATGGAAAGAGAAGATGACTCATCCCTAAATTATGGGGCTTAGGGGAATAAAAGGAGGGACTCACCTCACATTAAAAAGGTCTCCTACAACTTGGCATTCACCCCAAGTATAGGGACTCACATCACGCTAAAAAGGTTTCCTTCAACTAAAGTACTCGCCCAAATTTAAAGGACTCACCTTGCTTTAATAAGGTCGGACACAATTGAGGGACTTGTTTCGAATTAATAAGGTCGCCTGATGTTGAGGGACTCACTCCAAGCTAAGGAACTCACTTTCAAAATGAAGGAAGCCTTTAAAGAACTTGGTCATTTACAAGCATTAATGCTTGAGAGACAGTGTAGTGTTATATTTGTGAGAGTCCTAAAAATGGTGACTCTAGGGTCTCTTCCTAGCGGGCTATCTCCCAGGAGATATTCTCACAGAACGACGTGGCATGTCATTGGGACAGGTGACATTTATAGTACTGTTATCTCCCATTGGTTAGATGAGAAGGAATCGTACCACGACCCCCTAAAAAGTAGGTACTTAACAGTCTCCCTTATTCATGAGGGGTCGGTTACTGCCTCTTAGGATTTCTACACCATAGGCCCAAAAGGCCCTTATATATAACTCTCCCCTAGTGGGATAAGAGGGAAGATTATAACTTACGCGTAACACCCTAAAGCACTACACTAATATACAAAGCCTCTCAGCTCACGTGAGCAAATTCTCTAAAACCACTGTAACATCATTGTACAAGGCTTCTTACCGCGGTGGACAAACCCTAAACACCTTACAACTGTTTATAAATCTAATAAAGCCTATGAGTATCATCTACCATTGTAGAGATACCATGCACACACGCGCACAGAAAAAAAAGGCTAAGAACAAATTAAAATTAGGTGAAAGGTGCTAAGAGTACCAGAACAACCTGGTGGAACCAACAAAACAAACAAAAATACATCCAAATACAAGGTAAAACAAACACCAAGGGTCCAAAAACAAAGTATCTTAGAATAGAGAGAACGGTATCAACTCCAAAGGAAATGAAAATCCCATAGGCCACCCATGAGAATTAGCTAGGAACCAAGCTTAATTAGTACAAAACTACACAACATACAAGAACACACCTCAGGCTACTAATGATTCAAGCATAGGATGAGATCTTACCACTCAAAATATAACATTATTACCCAGAAGACCTACAAAAATACCACTTCAGAAAAAGGAAAATGCACTGGTCAAACAACTATTCCACGTTTACCACCTTCCTAGAAAATAAGGCATCATTTTACGATTTCCATAATGATCAGATCATCGCATGCCAGATCAAAACCAAGACATGTATACACCTTTGCCAAACATCCAACTTTCTAACAAGACCTAAAATCATATACAGTAGTGTCCTTTTGCGCTAAAACTTTAGCTTGGTGTAGAGGCTTGGACAGGTTTCAATGTTAATTTGAGTCATGATATTGCTATCTTTTTTGCTGATTTTGGTAGAGTTTTACGCAATCCTACCGGTAAGGACTTAGGGGTTGTTATATGGGTCTTCTCTAGCTGGTGTATTAGGAAAAGTAGAAATAACTTCATTTTCATAGATGAGGCTCTTAGTGTTTTAGATGTGATTAATAACTTTAAGTTCTTATCTTGGAGGTGGGTGTGCTCTCTTGCTTGGGTAGTGAGTTCTTGTTCTTTTTAGGAGTAGTTTGTTTCTCCGCCTAATTGTATCATTTGTAATTGAGTCTCCTACTGTATTGTAATTTGGTTGGAGTACCCATTATTCTCTGATGTTTTAATACCATTGTCTTTTAAAGAAAAATATACAGTAACACTAAGGTACATCGAAGCCACCCTAAAACCTTATAACATGTGCATTTATCCACCTCATTGGTCACAAAGAGATGAAGTATATTTCTCCCCATCATGACATAAGCTACAACAAAACATTTCTAGGTCCAAGATCACCCTACACCTAGAGAAGTTCACCCTAGTATGAATGTTGTTGTAGAAGAATACCACCACTTTAGAAGAAGAAAAGATTCTCCCAGATGAGAGGCAGTGATCAATGATTGGGAGGAAATGAAGAAAAAGAGACAAAGGGAATACTAGCAGAAAGCATGAGAGAATACAACGAAGCAACTGAATAAACACCACTCTCACTA